>APFE031389842.1:0-22686 GCA_000404065.3 Pinus taeda | reverse complement strand
TCTCTCATTGCTGATTTTAAAGCAGTCATGAAAAGTGAATTTGAAATGACTGACTTAGGCTTCTTAAGATATTTTCTTAGAATTGAAGTAGACCAAAGTGAAAATGGTGTTTTCATTTCTCAAGATAAATATGTAGAAGCAGTGTTGAAGAGATTTAACATGCAGAACAGCAAGGCACCTGTGACTCCAACAGTAATGGGGTTGAAATTGACCAAAGAAGACAGCAGCAAGGATTTTGATCCAAAATTGTACAAGAGCATAGTTGACAGCCTTATGTACTTGACTGCAACTAGGCCAGACATTATGCACGTTGTGAGTTTAATCTCCAGATTTATGGAAAGACCGAAAGAGACTCATTGGCAGACAGCCAAGAGGATTCTAAAGTATGTGAATGGAACGAAGGGGTTTGGTATTTTATACTCCTCTTCTGATAGTTTCAGGTTGACAGGTTACACGGACAGTGATTGTGCTGGAAGTGTTGATGATAGGAAAAGCACATCAGGATATGTGTTTCATATGGGATCGGGAGCCATCTCACGGGCTTCCAAGAAGCAACCAGTTGTGGCTTTGTCAACAACAGAGGCAGAGTATGTGGCAGCAACAACAACAGCATGCCAAGGAGTGTGGCTGAGAAGAGTTCTCAGAGATTTGTGTCATGAACAGGAAAATGGCACAACCATTTACTGTGACAATAGCTCAGCAATAGCTTTGTCTAAAAACTTTGTTTTTCATAAAAGAACAAAGCATATAGATACAAAATTTCACTTCATACGTGAATTGGTTAACAATGGTGAGATTGTTTTGCAGCACTGTAGAACAGAGGATCAGCTAGCTGACATATTGACAAAACCATTAGCAAAGAAAAGTTTTGATCATTTCAGGAAATGCCTGGGTATGCAGCAGTTGAAATTAAGGGGGAGTGTTGGAATTTAATTCCAACTGCAACACAAAACAGCTGGACAAAAATCTGACCTTCTGTTGATATTCCAGATTGTTCGATGCCGCAAAGTCACTCTTGATATTTTGCACATTGATGAGAATTAAATTCACAGAATTGAATTCCCCTTCAACCGCTGACTTGTTTTCACTGAGAAAGGCATCACCGCTTCTGCATTCAATACGCAGATAAGCGTTACAGGATATTTTGGTTATTTTATTGTTTAAACTCAAATATTTTTTTTCTCTCTCTATAAATGTAATGAAAAGCAGTTTTGTTTTAAGAGTTAGAAGAATGAACAGAAAGTTTTTTCTGTAACGCACAGCAGTGCTGAACCTGAAATTTTCTGAGATAAAGAAAATTGGTTTCTGGAACTGAAGTGTTCCTGTTGTTATCCCTCTGTCAAGAGGAAGACGAATTTGTATCATCTGGTTTACTGTTTATGAATACAAGTTAATTTTGTGTTGTTGTTACACCACCTGCACATTGTTGTTACACCAGTTTCAGTGTTGCTAAGAATTGTTCTGTATTTCAATTTTATTTTGAATTATCAGAAAGTCCAACAGCGTTGCTGCAACACCAAATCTACGTTGTTGCAACACCAATCTACGTTGCTGCAACACCGTTTTCAGCAAACAATTTTCTGTTTATTGTGTTAAAAAAAACAGAGTGTTATTCAGCGTTGCTGCAACACCATTTCCAGAAAACAATTTTTTCAGTTTTTTGTGCAGAAACAAAGTCAAAAATAGAGCAGTTTTTTGTCTGTCTGTTATGGAATTTACAGAAAATTCTCAACATTTGTGGTCTTGATGCATGCCATAATCAACCCAATGACTGGCGTGGACAACCCCACTTTGATCATAATCAATTTTAGGAAATCCCGGTCAACACAGTCGTACGCCTTCGTCAAATCAACCTTTAGCATACAAGACTTTAGGTTCTTGAATTTGATGGTATGAATTACCTCCTAGGAAATACCAATAACATCATGATTATGTCTTCCCCGAGATGAATTTTGACAGTATCGCCTTCAACCGCCTAGAAATGACTTTACAAATCAATTTGTACACTGTATTACAAAGTGATGTCGGCTGGAAATCCTCAGATGTTTGGTCCTTTTCCTCTTTGGAATAAGGGCAGGGGGATAAAGGTGGCAGTTACAGCCCCGGGAATAAGGCCTTTAATCCTTGATTCCTCAATCACTGCCACTAGATCAGGTATCATCAATTTTGCAAAGCGTATGAACAACTCCCCGCCCCTAGCCGTCTGGACCTGGGCTTTTATCCTTTGTCATTTCTTTCATGGTGTCAACTAGTTCCTTCTCCGTGACCGGCCTACACAATTGATCACTTTCCTCCTCCGAGAACCATTTCGGCATATGGGAAATGAAAGCTGACTGCTCGTGGTAGTCCATATCCATTTCCTTGTACTGCTCCTGCCAATGGCGCATAACGTCATCCTCCAGCGAGGCTTGTGATGATAAAAAGTTCTTGTCTTTCTTACGTATGTTTTTTATTAAAGTTATTGTTCTTCCTGTAATAAAATTAACTGTAAAATTTTTTAATTGTTGTCTCCTAGTTGTACATAACTTTTCAATCTCAAAACTAAAGTTCACACAGTCATTCTTCATTCGCTCTTGCTCCGCTCCATTTGAGCAATACAAAACACAAAAAAAAATTACATTTCAACCCCCTTATATACATATGTGTTCTTCTTTTTTTTAATACAAATCTTCAACCTTGCTCTTGCTCCGCTTCATTTGAACAATACAAAACACAAAAAAAAAAAAAATTACATTTCAACCCCCTTATATACATATGCGTTCTTCTTTTTTTTAATACAAATCTTCAACCTTGCACTGCTGCGCAAACCTCTGGTTCTTCAACCCTCGCTGCTGCGAACACCACTTCTTCTACCGTGTGCAATAAAATTGAAAAAAAACAAAAATTACATAGATATATTGTTTGACTTTTGCCCATACTTCCGTAGTAAAAAAACAATAAAATTAAAACTATTACCTACTTTCTACCAACCATCGTATATATATCATTAATTACATTACTGCCGATCAAAACTTTTACGTCAAGTCAAGTATTAAATTGCTCCTGGTGTAGACCTGTACGTGACCATCGATTTAATTGAATGGCTGAGATCAATTCCCCGGAAGTCCCATTTGCTCGAGCTTTACTTTCCGGAGATGGATGGTTTTGGAGTTGTACACTGGACGCGTGGCAGCAAGTCCGGGTGTTCGGAGGTCCTCTGAAATGAACTTGTGGTTTTCTAGAGTGATTTTGCGTTGCCATTTATTATTCTTGCACGGCAAGTGAAATTACGTTTTCAACAACGAAGGCATATAGTCCAAAATCAATAATTCAAGAGTACTAGTATGATACCGTGCTATTCTCGCAGAGGTTGAAGTGATACTCGCTGCAATCTCCTCCTTTTAATATTTGAAACTCTGCACATTTGGTATATCTATGCTTTTGTTCTTCTTCGATTGAAAACCCTATCTAGCAGCTGTCGTTGTCAGTGGGGTTCCTTCGCGTTGATTTTTTCTGCTTGCTTTTACTGCTAGATTTGATTTGCGGGCTACAATTTTGTCTTGTTTGATTTTTGTGAATTTTTTTATATGATTGTGAAACATTCAAAATTTCTAAAAACTTGACAGCTGTATTTTAAATTTCCAAATATTTCTACAAAGTTCTATCTCCATATTAATAAGTCAGCCATACAATTCCATAAGCTACCCTGGATAGGAGACTCGCATCTTCTTCTATGACAGCGTTTTTGGAACTTGGAGATGGACATCCAGGAGCATTGAACCCACCCATCATTACTAATTTCTGTTCAATGCAACTTAATATTATTGAACCCACACATGTTGGAAATGGGTGAGTGTAAAGAGATGCATGCGATTTTTCGGAGTAAAAACGCAGCAAGTCCCGGCTAAAATAGTTAAATCTACGAATTGCAGAACCTTCTCCCCAATGATTGCGCCATTCCCACAACTATTTTCATGTAGTCTATGACAGCTTAAAATTGTTTCTATATTAAAATCAAACTCGATCCATGGCTGTGCGAACTGGAATATTTTGCTCAGCCCACAACCATTATAATGTCACGACTGATCGCCACATTTGTTACGGGATCGGCCTGAGTTCTTGAAGGGTTCACCATCACGCGAAACTCAAGTTCCAATTTCTGGCCGTTAATCAATCAAGGCCCATCCCTATTCATGTGCATTTCCCTCTATGAAAGTTGCTGATCTGCCTCTATATATTCTCAAACGTTACAGGCTAATGCTTGCTACTGTGTCTGCCCAAACGAGAAGGATGATCAAGTTTGGGATATCATTGTTTGCGCTGCTTTTAGCAATGACAATCATTGAAACGACCAATAGAAGATATGCAGAAGCGCTCGACTATTCTTCCCCCCAGAATAGACACCAAGATTACAAAGATGCCCTGTCAAAGAGCATTCTCTTCTTCGAGGGACAGCAGTCGGGTATTCTTCCACATAATCAGAGATTGACTTGGAGGAAAAATTCAGCTCTCAAAGATGGATCTGATCAGAATGTATATAATGTTCATACCATTGTCTCTTTTAAGTTTCAGCCCACAAAAATAACTGGTTGAAATTTTTTCTGCCTTTTTCTTTTGGTATTTAGAGGAATAGCAACTAGGTGGTATTTAGAGGAATAGCAACTAGGTGGTCTCTCGTGCTAAATGTCTAGGTGTATATGTATGGTTATTTGGTACAGTAAACATGGGAATTTTTATCAACCATCTGACCATCCCAAATATTTAAGAAATCAGCCATCGACATAAGTTCAAAAGTGAATATAGAGATTTGAACTTCTAAACCAAATTGAGCTGACCCAGTCTTATAACATATTTTATAGGATTTGATTCGATACCCATAACTTATTTGAATCCAAACATATTGTTGACCAAACCATTTGATATATAACTTTTCTGATATTCATATCTCTCAGCTAATTACTCGAAGGGATGCAGGTTGATCTGGTTGGAGGATATTACGATGTTGGCGATAACATAAAATTTGGTTTTCCAATGGCTTTCACTACTACCATGTTATCCTGGAGCGTGCTGGAATTCGGCGATTCAATGGGTGACAAGCTTGAAAATGCCAAAGCTGCGATTCGCTGGGCTACTGATTATTTCCTTAAAGCTACTGCTAACCCGGGCAAAATATTCGTACAGGTAACACCGAATGAAATTTATGGTCTGCTCCACTAAACCTAAGCAGCCCTAAAAATCTAAATGACGAAAAATGCTTAGATAAATAAATGTTTTTTAATTTGTATTTGCTAAGGTCGGTAATCCCAAAAATGATCACAATTGTTGGGAGAGACCATAAGACATGGACACATCTCGTACTGTTTACAGTGTTGACACTCAAAATCCAGGCTCCGAAGTCGCTGGTGAAACTGCTGCAGCAATGGCTGCCGCGTCCATCGTCTTTCGAACATCCGACTTCTCTTATTCTAAAAATCTTTTTGAAACTACAACTCAGGTAAGGGAAAGAAAATGTTGCCATAATCAAAATAGGATTTGTTATAAAAGTATGATTTCTATTACACTTGCTAACCCGTTCTGTCTGTTTGTCCTGCGTAGCTCTTCACTTTTGCAGACATATTTAGGGGAAATTATAATGACACCCTCAAATCAGCGATTTATCCATTTTATTGTGACTATAGTGGATACCATGTTGGTTTTCTATACGCCGAATTACTCCGAGCTTAAAAAGTTCAGTCACATAATTATAGTTAAATCTTTACAGTTTATAATGGGGATTTCAGGATGAATTGTTGTGGCTGCTGCATGGCTGCACAAAGCATCAACCAACGACTCATTTTATCTTCAGTATATTCAAGCCAATGGAAAGGAACTTGGAGCCAATGACAGCTTTCATGAATTCGGATGGGATAATAAGCATGCTGGCATTAATGTGCTTCTCTCCAAGGTAATCACTAGTCCACCATGAGGCTTATATATGCTGCTAAAAAAAACTATGCTTACTCTTATATGACTGTTTTCAGGATTATTTGTCAAAGAATATATCTTTCTTAGAATCATACCAGAAAAACGCTGACAGATTCATTTGCTACCTCTTACCTGAAACATCTTACGCACATGTTCGGTACACGCCAGGTTATTCATTCCCATTGACCCATTTTTTTTATATTTCTTTTCAGTTGTAGGTTGTTCTTTCGTCGTATTCCCAAAGGATTGGGTACATTCCTTCTTCGGAAAGTAGAAAATGAACTTGATTTTTTGAAAAGTATTGGTTGTTTTACAGGTGGACTCATAATCAAATCTAAGGGAAGTAATATGCAGAGTGTGACGGCAATATCGTTTTTGGCTTTAGCATATACCAAGTACCTCAGCGATGTGTCTAAAGTTGTGTAGTGTGGCAACGTTGAGGTAACTCCGGCCAGACTTCAGACCTTTGCAAAATGACAGGTATAAGGTGACATCTTCTTCTATATTAGGGGTATCTCCGTGATCTCTGAGTTTAATTGGATTGTTGATTCCTTGAATATTCGGGAATTGGACGGAATTTACCTTGCCCATGTCGATCTGATTCTTGAATATTCAGGGAATCAACAATCGACATAAGGATGGCCTTATGCGATGGACATTGCCCATGCGAGTGGGAATATCCCATATCAGTGGCATGTTTTCTCTTTTTTATAAACAAAAAACAATTTCTGTATTCATAAAAAAACAGATAGTATATATAACATATATAAAGAAACAGATAGTACATATAATATATTTATTGATTATAATTTGCTTCCATTGGATGTTTTTCGTCATACTCCTCCATATGTATGAGGAGTTAGTCTTCTTCTTGGCCCCTTCCGAAATCCACTCCGTGAAAGAATGTCCATACATGTACTTATCAGAAATGATCCTAGACCAAATTCCTGATGCAGAAAATACACTACACATGTTCTTTATGATCAGGGCACTATTGAAGGCGGCTGGATCGATGATGCCCCATCCCCCTTCCTCAATGGGTCTAGCTATTTGTGACCATTTAACAAGATGATACTTCCCACGCGATAATTTGCCATTCCAAATGAATTGGCCCATAATAGATTGGATCTTTTTTATGATCTTCCTTGGGAATTGGAAGAGGTTCATCTAGTGTACCACAAGGTTTTGTAGGACAACTTTTAACATTATCATCCTACCTCCCATAGACAACCATCAGTTTGTCCATCCATCCAGCATCTTTTGAAACCTAATTACTAACCATTCCCAATCCATGATGTTATCATGGTTGGGCTTTAGGTTGAAACCCAAATATGTGCAACCCTCATCCAAGTTTCGCACCCCCACATCTATGTGCAATCTAATTTCTTCTATCTCTGGATCAACATTCTCATTGTGGATGATGAAAGACTTCGATCCATTCCTGCACAACCTTGAAGCTCTACCAAAAGATGTGATGATGCCATGTATTTTTTTCCATTCAGCAAAGGTAGCTAGACTTCCGAATAGAGGGTCATCTACGAACATTAAATGTGTAATGGTGATCCTTTTTGTCACTTTGATACCTGAGATTGCCCCACGGCTTTTGCTTCCCTCACTTTCTTTCTTAGGTTGTCAATTACCATAAAGAATAACATAGGCGAGAGGGCACACCCTTGCCTCAACCCTCTGTTAGCCGACAAGAATTTGAACTGGATTCTGTTTACAATAACAACTGTTGGAATTTAATTCCAACTGCAACACAAAACAACTGGACATAAATCTGATCTTCTATTGATATTCCAGATTGTTCGATGCCACAAAGTCACTCTTGATATTTTGCACATTGATGAGCATTAAATTCACAGAATTGAATTCCCCTGCAACCGCCGACTTGTTTTCACTGAGAAAGGCATCACTTCTTTTGCATTCAATACGCAGATAAGTGTTACAGGATATTTTGGTTATTTTATTGTTTAAACTCAGATATATTTTTTTTCTCTCTATAAATGTAATGAACAACAGTTCTGTTTTAAGAGTTAGAAGAATGAACAGAAAGTTTTTTCTGTAACGCACAGCAGTGCTGAACCTGAAATTTTTTCAGATAAAGAAAATTGGTTTCTGGAACTGAAGTGTTCCTGTTGTTATTCCTCTGTCAAGAGGAAGACGAATTTGTATCAGCTGATTTACTGTTTATGAATACAAGTTAATTTTGTGTTGTTGTTACACCACCTGCACATTGTTGTTACACCAGTTTCAGTGTTGCTGAGTATTGTTCTGTTTTTCAGTTTTATTTTGAATTATCAGAAAGTCCAACAGCGTTGCTGCAACACCAAATCTACGTTGCTACAACACCAAATCTACGTTGCTGTAGCACCAAATTGTGTTGCTGCAACACCATTTCCACCAAACAATTTTCTGTTTATTGTGTTAAAAAAAACTGAGTGTTATTCAGCATTGCTGCAACACCATTTCCAGAAAACAATTTTTTCATTTTTCCGTGCAGAAACAGAGTCAAAAACAGAGCATTATTTTTGTCTATCTGTTATGGAATTTACAGAAAATTCTAACTTGGTATCAGAGCTGGTCTAGGCACTCAGTGAGTCAAAAACAGAGTTTGTTTTTCATTGTAGGAGCTGTAAGAAGCTTATTGATCAGATTTTTCCAGCTGAGAAAGTTTTTGCTTGTTTTTTATTATACAGTCAGTATCTCTTCTTTACCTATACAGAGTTAAGATGGCAGATGCTGGAACAAGTTTGAAAAATTCTCAATTGCCACAGTTTAATGGGAAAAATCACAGTTATTGGTCCATAATAATGAAAGCATTGTTTGCTTCTCAAGGAATATGGGAGCTGATTGAAACTGGCTATGCTGAACCTGCAGATGCAACAGCATTAGCTTCTTTGACAATAGCAGAAAGAGACCAGTTGAAGAGCAACAGGAAGAAGGATGCCAAAGCCCTCTTTTTCCTCTTCCAATCAGTACATGAAAGTGTTTTTCCATGGATTGCAGCAGCAACAAAATCCAAAGAAGCATGGGATATTCTCAAAACTGCCTATCAAGGCATGGAGAAGGTGAAGTCTGCAAAGTTGCAGATGTTGAGGAGAGACTTTGAAACACTCAGCATGAAGGAATCTGATACAGTAGATTCATTCTTCACTCAGGTTATTGGGTTGATAACCCAGATAAGATCTCATGGTGAAATTCTTGAAAAAAGAAAGATCGTAGAGAAGATCTTGAGATGTTTACCCTCAAGGTTTGAAGTTGTTGTGGTAGCAATAGAAGAAACAAAAGATCTCTCATAGTTCACGGTAGATGAACTGAGTGCTTCTCTTATGTTTCATGAACACAGACTGAGTAGAGGAACAGATTCCTCTTTTGAGCAAGCATTCAAGACTCAGATGTCTTTCAGCCAAAGAAAAGATCGAGGCAGAGCAAATAACAAAGGTCGTGGAAGAAGCCAAAAAAAAGGCAGAAATAATCTTGCAAGCACAAGCGGAAGGAGCTGCAATCAGAACCAAGATGAAGGTTCAAGCAAACAGCAAGCTCATGGACAAAGGTATGACAAATCCCAAGTCCAATGTCATTATTGTAAGAAATATGGGCACTATGCCAATGAATGTAGGAAAAAAAAAAATGACATGAATAGTAGGCAGAATGTTAATTTTGCAAATGAAGAAAATAAGAATCCAAAGAATGTGTTGTTAACATGTAACATTGCACAAGACAAACAAGAAGATTTTTTGTTCTTAGACTCAGGTTGTAGTAATCACATGACTGGAAATATTGCAATGTTTGCCAATCTGGATGAAGATGTGAAATCTGAGGTAACAACAGGGACTGATAGTAAGATACCTGTCAAGCGTAAAGGCAGCATCAGTATCCGAGCAGGAAATGGAGAACAAATGACTGTGCCAGAGGTATACTATGTACCTGGGCTGAAATGTAATCTTTTGAGCATTGGACAGCTCATTGACAAAGGTTACAATGTGATTTTCAAATATGATATGTGTACAATCAGAGATATACCTCCAAGTAAGAAGATCATTGCACAGGTGCAGATGACCAGCAATAGAATGTTTCCTCTCAAACTCAGGACATATTTGAAAGAAGGAAGAACTATTGCAGGTGTAACACAAGAAGTCTTTCAGGAACAAGTGAAAGATGTGAATTGGTTGTGGCACTTGAGATTTGGACATCTAAATTTCGGAGGCCTGAATCTGTTGCACAGAAAGGGAATGGTAAAGGGATTGTCGTTGATTGAAAAACCGGACAGCCTTTGTGAAGGCTGCATCTTGGGCAAGAAACACAAAGAAAGCTTTCCAGCAGGAAAGAGTATAAGGGAAAAAGCACCCTTGGAAATTGTTCACTCTGACGTGTGTGGACCGATGCAAATACCATCATTTGCCGGAAATAGATATGTTTTAACTTTCATTGATGATTACACTAGAAAGACATGGGTGTATATGCTGAAACAGAAGAGTGAAGTGTTCCAGAAATTCCACCACTTCAAAACTCTTGTTGAGAAGCAGTGTGGGCATTATATCAAAGTGCTCAGAACAGATAGAGGAGGAGAATACATCTCCCAAGACTTTCTGCGTTTTTGCAGAGAGAATGGCATACAAAAGCAGTTTACCGCAAGGTATACACCTCAGCAAAAAGATGTTGCCGAAAGAAAGAATAGGACCATTCTTGACATGGTTAGAAGTATGCTGAAGGAAAAACACTTGCCGCATGAGTATTGGGTAGAAGCTATCACTTGCGCAGTTTACATGTTGAATAGATGCCCAACTAAAGCTGTCATGAACAAAATACCAGAAGAAGCATGGAGTGGTCAAAAGCAAACTGTCACTCACATGAGAGTATTCGGTTGTGTAGCTTATGCACATGTACCAGATCAGCTAAGGAAAAAGCTTGATAGTAAGGGGGAGAAGTGTGTATTTATTGGCTATTGTGATGATTCAAAAGCATACAAACTCTATAATCCATCCACTAAGAAATTGATAGTAAGCAGAGATGTGCAGTTCATTGAAGATGAAGCTTGGGATGGAAGCTTATAAAAAACAGTGAATGTGAAGACAATTGTGTCTCATGAAGAAGAAGAGGAAGGGAAAACAGCAAATAATCCTTCCTTGGTGGCTCCTCCTCCACCACAGCAAATTCAGCAAACCACACCACAAGATGGAATTCGAATAGCCTTAAGAAGTCAAGGAAGTGCTTCTTCAAGCACACCACAGGGATCAGAAATACCCTCAAGTTCGAATGGAACTCCAAGCACACCAAGAAGACCAAGATTCAGAAATTTGAATGAGATTTATGAACAAGGAGAGGTAAGTAACAATACTGGTCTAAATTCATTATTCGCTTTGTATTGTCATGTTGATGACCCAGTTCATTTTGAAGATGCTGTAAATGAAGATAAATGGATTGAAGCAATGAATGAAGAAATTGGTGCAATTGAAAAGAGTAAAACATGGGAGTTAGTGTACCTCCCTGAAGACAAATATGCCATTGGAGTTAAGTGGGTCTATAAGACCAAAACCAATGCTGAAGGCAAGATTGACAGGCATAAAGCAAGAGTTGTTGTGAAAGGCTACAAGCAGCAACAAGGCAAAGACTATGATGAAACCTTTGCACCAGTAGCAAGGATGGAAACAGTCAGAACAATGTTGTCTATTGCAGCACAACACAAATGGAAGATTTATTAGATGGATGTTAAATCTGCATTCCTGAATGGAGTGTTAAAAGAAGAGGTTTATGTTGAACAACCTCCAGGTTATGAAGTTGTTGGCCAAGAGAATAAAGTTTGCAAACTGAAGAAGGCTCTTTATGGGCTGAAGCAAGCTCCAAGAGCATGGTACAATAGAATAGATGCTTATCTGATTGAGAATGGGTTTGATAAGTGTGATGGTGAACCCACACTCTACATGAAGGAGATTGACGGTAAGATTATTATTGTTGTTTTATATGTAGATGATTTGATTTTTACTAGCAATGATGCTTCTCTCATTGCTGATTTTAAAGCAGTCATGAAAAATGAATTTGAAATCACTCACTTGGGCTTCTTAAGATATTTTCTTGGAATTGAAGTAGACCAAAGTGAAAATGGTGTTTTTATTTCTCAAGATAAATATGTAGAAGCAATGTTGAAGAGATTTAACATGCAGAACAGCAAGGCAGCTGTGACTCCAACTGTAATGGGGTTGAAATTGACCAAAGAAGACAGCAGCAAGGATTTTGATTCAAAATTGTACAAGAGCATAGTTGGCAGCCTTATGTACTTGACTGCAACTAGGCCAGACATTATGCACATTGTGAGTTTAATCTCCAGATTTATGGAAAGACCGAAAGAGACTCATTGGCAGGCAGCCAAGACGATTCTAAGGTATGTGAATGGAATGAAGGGGTTTGGTATTTTATACTCCTCTTCTGAAAGTTTCAAGTTGACAGGTTACACTGATAGTGATTGGGCTGGAAGTGTTGATGATAGGAAAATCACATCAGGATATGTGTTTCATATGGGATCGGGAGCCATCTCATGGGCTTCCAAGAAGCAACCAGTTGTGTCTTTGTCAACAACAGAGGCAGAGTATGTGGCAGCAACAGCAGCAGCATGCCAAGCAGTGTGGCTGAGAAGAGTTCTTAGAGATTTGTGTCATGAACAAGAAAATGGCACAACCATTTACTGTGACAATAACTCAGCAATAGCAATGTCTAAAAACTCTGTTTTTCATAAAAGAACAAAGCATATAGATACCAAATTTCACTTCATACGTGAATTGGTTAACAATGGTGAGATTGTTTCGCAGCACTGTAGAACACAGGATCAGCTAGCTAACATCTTGACAAAACCATTAGCAAAGAAAATTTTTGATCATTTCAGGAAATGCCTGGGTATGCAGCAGTTGAAATTAAGGGGGAATGTTGGAATTTAATTCCAACTGCAACACAAAATAGCTGGACAGAAATCTGATCTTCTGTTGATATTCTAGATTGTTCGATGTCGCAAAGTCACTCTTGATATTTTGCACATTGATGAGCATTAAATTCACAGAGTTGAATTCCCCTGCAACCGCCGACTTGTTTTCATTGAGAAAGGCATAACCGCTTCTGCATTCAATACGCAGATAAGAGTTACAGGATATTTTGGTTATTTTATTGTTTAAACTCAGATATTTTTTTTTCTCTCTATAAATGTAATGAACAACAGTTCTGTTTTAAGAGTTAGAAGAATGAACAGAAAGTTTTTTCTGTAACGCACAGCAGTGCTGAACCTGAAATTTTCTGAGATAAAGAAAATTTGTTTCTGGAACTGAAGTGTTCCTGTTGTTATCCCTCTGTCAAGAGGAAGACGAATTTGTATCAGCTAATTTACTGTTTATGAATACAAGTTAATTTTGTGTTGTTGTTACACCACCTGCACATTGTTGTTACACCAGTTTCAGTGTTGCTGAGTATTGTTCTGTTTTTCAGTTTTATTTTGAATTATCAGAAAGTCCAACAACGTTGTTGCAACACCAAATCTACGTTGCTGCAACACCAAATCTATGTTGTTGCAACACCAAACTGTGTTGCTGCAACACCGTTTCCAGCGAACAATTTCCTGTTTATTGTGTTAAAAAAAACAGAGTGTTATTCAGCATTGCTACAACACCAAACTATGTTGCTGCAACACCATTTCCAGAAAACAAATTTTTCAGTTTTCTGTGCAGAAACAGAGTAAAAAATAGAGCATTTTTTTTGTCTGTCTGTTATGGAATTTACAGAAAATTCTCAACATTTGTGGTCTTGATGCATGCCATAATCAACCCAATGACTAGCGTGGACAACCCCACTTTGATCATAATCAATTTTAGGAAATCCCGGTCAACACAGTCGTACGCCTTCGCCAAATCAACCTTTAGCATACAAGACTTTAGGTTCTTGAATTTGATGGTATGAATTACCTCCTAGGCAATACCAATAACATCATGATTCTATCTTCCCCGAGATGAATTTTGACAGTATCGCCCTTCAACCGCCTAGAAATGACTTTACAAATCAGTTTGTACACTGTATTACAAAGTGATGTCGGCCGGAAATCCTCAAATGTTTGGTCCTTTTCCTCTTTGGAATAAGGGCAGGGGATAAAGGTGGCATTTACAGCCCCGAGAATAAGGCCTTTAATCCTTGATTCCTCAATCGCTGCCACTAGATCAGGTATCATCAATTTTGCAAAGCGTATGAACAACTCCCCACCCCCAACCGTCCGCACTTGGGCTTTTCTCCTTTGTCATTTCTTTCATGGTGTCAACTAGTTCCTCCTCCATGACCGGCCTGCACAATTGATCGCTTTCCTCCTCCGAGAACCATTTCGGCATATGGGAAATGAAAGTTGGTTGCTCATGGCAGTCCATATCCATTTCCTTGTACTGCTCCTGGCAATGGCGCATAGCGTCATCCTCCAGCGAGGCTTGTGATGATATAAAGTTCCTGTCTTTCTTACGTATGTTTTTGATTAACGTTATTGTTCTTCCAGTAATTAAATTGACTGTAAAAATTTTGAATTTTTATCTCCTGGTTGTACCCAAATCACCCTGCTCTTCATTCTGATATCCTTCTCCTTTTGCAGTAGAACCCAACTTTTGATTCCTGATAATCCTACAATCTTATTCCTGTATAATATCGAGAAAAACAGTGGGTCATCGAGATCATTCATCTTGCTGATCGAAACCTCGATGTCCTGAATAGCCTGATCTTCGTCTCTTTTTTTCCCTCTATCCATACTCAAACTTCCTTTTTCAACGGAGAGAACTTGTTTGTAATAGCATTCAAGCAGTCGCTTCTTCCCAGAAGTATTAGCCTCTACCAAACCGAATGCACTAATTGCTCAAAAGAATTATTTTTAAAAATTCAGGCTTTCAGAATTCTATTGGTTCATATTCAAAAGAATCTCTAATTGACCACCAAATTTTTGAAATATGAATGCACAATAACAAAGTAAATTATTTGTGTTAATTTGCTTCCTATGATTTTCAAATATTTCTGGAATTTGCAAGCACAATAACAAGGATTGACTCATTTCCGAAAGTTTAATCAATTTATATGATGTGAGTGCATCCAATGGTGAATGGACTGCATATTGACTACCTATTAGGAGAGAACCCTCTGAATCTGTCATATATGGTGGGATACGGCTCTCGCTTTCCCCAACAGATTCATCACAGAGCCTCATCTCTGCCTTCAATTGCGGTTCATCTCGAATTCATCCCATGCAAAGGTGGGTCATATTATTTCAACAGCAATGACTCCAATCATAATCTTCTGACCAGAGCAGTCGTTGCAGGACCAGATGAATTCGATCAGTTTGCAGATGACCGAACAAATCCTCGAGAGTCAGAGCCTACGACGTACATCAAAGCTCCTCTCGTCGGCGCGCTTGCATTTTTCAGTGCAAATCCATCTTGATCCTCCGTTCATGCCAAAAGCATTCAAAATCTTACACATTCCTTTAAATCGCCTTGGCAATAAGAGTCGATTGGCTTCATGCAAATTTAGAATCTGCTACCACTAAATAAACAATTGAAATGACTTATTGTCTTATTATGTTGACTGTATACCATTTGAAATTGAAATATTTTATTCGCTATAGTTTTAAACTATCTTTTACTAAACATTCATCCAATGTATATTTTATGTGCGACAGTTCTAAGCTACTTTTTACCGCTACAAGCGGGGAATAGTTGAGAATGTTCCAGGAGTAAATTCATCTAATGTGTAGCCAAAATCAATTGCAATTGTGAGTTACAAGCAATTGCAATCTTGAGTTACAATTTTATATGAGTTGTTCTGAATGTTTTTTGGAAGTTTTTTTTAAGGCTTTTTAGGTTTAATTTTTCTAAAATCTGGCAAGAATTTATTGAAATTACAAGTTTGAAGGGTGTTGAATCCATATATAATTAAAAAACTAGTTTAAATAACATAAATCAAGATTTCACCTTAATTTTTTCTACCAAATTTAAATACAAAAAATCACACTAAAAACAAGTCCTTTAATATATATATATATATATATATATATATATATATATATATATATATATATATATATATATATATATATAATAAATAAAGATATAACTATTCCACAAAATATTTTATATATTCTTTAAATAACCGCTAAATTATAACACATAAACATTATACATAATTCCTGAATATATGAAAAAAAAGACTTAAATTATTTTTAATTTTAATCAAAATAGTTGTTTTCAAGTAAGGTTGAGATGCATATGGATGCAAATTATATGTATACCTTATAATAATAATTATTATTATTATTATTATTATTATTTAGATAATAAAGAGTTTTTAAATCCAAATTTAGAAAATAAAAATTATTTATATTGAAAAAAAATACATTGTTAATGGATTTTATAATGAAAGAGTGTGTTAGATAGAAGGTGCTTTACCTTAATTTCTTTAATTTAGACGGATAAAAAATCTAAATTTCACAACATAAATATTTTTCAAACTATCAATTTTAATGACAAGTTAGCTAAATTATGATGATCTTGAAAGCTTTTGAGCATAAAAATAAAATAAGAAATAATTTAAGGCATCTCTTACCTCTTTGATTTTGAAAACTTCTAAGAAAAAAAATAATAATTAAGTACTATTTTATCTGAAAAGCTTTTGAGCATAAAAATAGAATTGGAAAGAATTTAAAGCATCTCTTACCTCTTTAATCTCACAGATAAGTAACTTAATCATTATCAGATTTATAATATAAATAGATGACTCATAAATAATAAACTATTATTTTTTTATAGCAATTATATAATTTAATAGATTATTTTAAATAATTACATTCAATTCTAATTTTAATATTAAACTATTTTATATAACAATTATATAATTTAATAGTTTAAAAGATGGTATAAAATTTGTATTTAAAAATATTTAAATAAAAAAAAAATATTGAAAATTATTTTTTAACTTCAAAAAAATATCTCAATAAATTTACACAATCCAAATTCATTTTCAAATTTCTCAAAATCTTTTTACAAATATAATTTTTTAAAATAAATAATTATTTTAAAAAAATACTAAATTTTAATATTAAATAAAATATATTCAAAACAATCACAAAATCTGTAAATAAAATAAATCATTTTCAATATCATATAAATCATTTTCAATATCATATAATTGATATATTTCAAATTTTTATAATAAAAATTATATATAATTTTTATAATAAAAATTATATATAATTTTTATTATAAAATTTTAAATTATATAAATTATATGATATTTTATATTTTCAAAATGTAATTAGTTTGAATATATAATTTACTCAACTTTAAAATTTGTAAGTCAATATAATAAATTACATGATAATGACTTTCTATCAATTCTTCAACAATATGCTTTTTATTACCCATGTATTCATATTATCTACCCTACATCCTAACTAGTATTGTGTTACCTCCATGCAGTCATATTATTTACCATGCATCCTAAATAGCATGTGGACGTATATATAGATGAATATTGTGAGGACTAACAACACTTGAATTCAGATCTGTATGTCAAAGTGTATATATATATGTTCAGCATGTATATGTGAAGTGTATGTTAGGTCTAGAGCTGATTAGTGTTAAGTTTTTTTAAAGTGAAATATTTTTTCCCTTAAACAAATTAAAATAAGTATAAAGGAATATTTATTATAGATTGTATTTAATTTTATGTTTATTAAAAATATTTTTTTTCTATATATAGTTTTATTTTAAATTATTTTTTAGAATTTTAGGTGAGCTTTTTATTTCAATACTAGACTAGTACAAAGATGACGCAAATAATAATTAAATATAAAATAAAAAAGTGATATATATATATACTATATATATATTATATATATAGTATAATATATATATATATATAAATATATATATATATATATATATATAATATATATAATTATATATATATAATTATATATATATAATATATATAATATATATATATTTATAATATATAATTTCAAGAAATTGCATGGGTCAATTTTCAACTATGTCAAAACTCTGCATTATTAACTATGCATTATTAATATTTGTGACCATAAGATCGTTGAATTATAGTGCCTGCAATATCGATTTCATCAAATATTGATAAACAATAAAATATTTGTGTGTTTTATTAGAGATATAATATTTTTTTAATGTTTTTAGAAGAATATATATAATAAAAGAAAGAAAAATAGTTTATGGGACGGATACGCTTTTATAATAACTTGCATGTGAATTAATATTTTGCACTTTTCATGAGTAAATCCTTAATTATCTAATTTTACTTAAAAATAAAAATAAAAATTAAAATTAAAAAATAAATTAAAAATAAAAAAATAAAAAAAATGAAAATGAAAAAAAATGATATGGCCTGCTGAAATATTAATTTTGTTCGCTTTTTTTTACAAGATTGAGACTAAAATATGCTGGCATATTTTTGTCTCCTCAATAAATTAAGTTTCAAATAATAACTTTCATATTGTCTAATAATAAATAAATAATAACTTTCTTGCACCTCTAATGGTGTAAGAATTAATAAAAACTAGATTCAAGTGCATTGAAATGTGGCTTGGATTAATGAAAACTGAGATCTAGTGTAATTTATTATGTAGCTTTTGCGGTTTACATGCCTTGGTGCGACATCTCATGTGCACGTTCCTCCATTCAACTAACTGCATAGGGTTAAAGAAACCTTCTACTCCTCACTCGCACGGGGATGCACGTGGATCAAATTCGAACAAGTACTTCGTTTAGGAAAGTTAATTCTTTCATTTATTACTCACCCTGTGATGCGTGCATGGCCTCTCCAACAAGATCCAAAAGCAGTGACAATCCAGCCACATCCAAAAGCAGTGAGGGATACATTTATTTACTTATTGGTAGGATGGTAAATCCTGTCGGACCCAGGAAGTCATTCCCACAGGCCATAAATACAGCCAGACCCATGGGAGACATTCCATCAGGGTGAGGCAGGACCGTGACATTACTCCAAAATGCATACCCAGCCGAGCATATTGGTCTTCTGTTTCTTGAGATTCTTCAAGAGACACTATGCTGTTTGCTCACCTCATAGTGAGCATACTGGGTTGGTCATTCAATTTACTCTGCAATGTGATGTGTTTGGATAGCTACTTAGCTGGTGCATTGTGCTTCCTACTCTTAGGGGAAGATAATAAAGTGCTTGTTGCTTTTGGGATGGAGACCTTTTGCTATGTTTGTGGCTCGTCTTACATTTTTTGTGACTAGGGCTAAGTCTGATCTGGAAACGCTTCCTGCAAGCTATGGTCCATTTAGAA
The DNA here is from genome assembly GCA_000404065.3 of Pinus taeda. NCBI lineage: Eukaryota > Viridiplantae > Streptophyta > Pinopsida > Pinales > Pinaceae > Pinus > Pinus taeda. Next base: position 3,401 of record APFE031389842.1, on the reverse strand, counting down.
AAATACTAGCCACTTTGCTAGTTGCTCCAAGTGTAGATATTTCAACCAAACTGTTTGTGCTCAAGAGGGAATGGCGCAATCATTGGGGAGAAGGTTCTGCAATTCGTAGATTTAACTATTTTAGCGGGGACTTGCTGCTTTTTTACTCCGAAAAATCGCATGCATCTCTTTACACTCACCCATTTCCAACATGTGTGGGTTCAATAATATTAAGTTGCATTGAACAAAAATTAGTAATGATGGGTGGGTTCAATGCTCCTGGATGTCCATCTCCAAGTTCCAAAAACGTTGTCATAGAAGAAGATGCGAGTCTCCTATCCAGGGTAGCTTATAGAATTGTATGACTGGCTTATTAATATGGAGATAGAACTTTGTAGAAATATTTATATATAAAATACAGCTGTCAAGTTTTCAGAAATTTTGAATGTTTCACAATCATATAAAAAAATTCACAAAAATCAAACAAGACAAAATTGTAGCCCACAAATCAAATCTAGCAGTAAAAGCAAGCAGAAAAAAACAATGTGAAGGAACCCCACTGACAACGAAGCTGCTAGATAGGGTTTTCAACCGAAGAAGAACAAAAAGCATAGATATACCAAATGTGCAGAGTTTCAAATATTAAAAGGAGGAGATTGCAGCGAGTATCACTTCAACCTCTAGAAGAATAGCACGATATTATACTAGTACTCTTGAGAATTATTGATTTTGGACTATATGCCTTCGTTGTTGAAACCGTAATTTCACCTGCCATGCGAGAACAATAAATGACAATGCAAAATCACTCGAGAAAACCACAAGTTCATTTCGCACCGCTTTTCGCAAAAAGTTGTTTCTGTCATAGGGCCTCCGAACACCCCGACTTGTACAACTCCAAAACCATCCATCCCTCGGAAAGTAAAGCTCGAGCAAATGGAGCCTCCAGGGAATTGATCTCAGCCATTCAATTAAATCGATGGTCACGTACAGGCCTACACCAGGAGCAATTTAATACTTGACTTGACGTAAAAGTTTTGACCGGCAGTAATGTAATTAATGATATATATACGATGGTTGGTAGAAAGTAGGTAATAGTTTTAATTTTATTGTTTTTTCTACCCCTTTTTACAGCAGTAAATGTGAATGAAGATTTTACACAGTGGTGTAAAAATCATTTGCAAAAGCAGGTAGAGTATTTTGTTTTTTTTGTGAAAGTTCTTGGTAAATCCCTCTGAGAGAGAGAGGAAGACAATTGTATCAGGCAGTTTATAAATTAATACAAGTTTATGTTGGTTGAGAAACTCTGCTTTGTTCATAAATTTTATTTGCTTCCCTTTGCAAAATATCCTGAGGAGAAAAACAGAGCATTGCTCTGTATTTAGTCAATTTTGTTTGTTTTTGGGATTTTACCAGAAAAAACCCCAACAGTGGTATTAGAGCAGGTTCAGGCTCTTTGAAGGTGTTAAAGAAGATGAAGGAATGTTCCTTTTGTTACAGCAGTAAATCTTTTCCAGCAAAGTGAAGTCTCAGATAAAAAGATTCAGGTATTCCTCAAAGTTTTTTTTGTGTTACTGTTGAAGAAACAATCAATTATTTTAAATAGACAGTCAAGCATTTATAGCATAGTTAAAGAGTGCTAGGATGGCCAACACCAACACCAGCATGGGTATGTTTAATCCTCAATTCCCACAGCTCAATGGGAAAAACTATGACTATTGGGCAATAACCATGAGAGCCCTGTTTGCCTGTCAAGATTTATGGCAATTAGTTCAAGATGGTTTTGAAGAACTAGCAGATGAAAATGAGTTTAATAGATTAACTCAGGCAGAGAAATATCTATTAAAGAGAAATAGGAAGAAGGATTCAAAAGCCCTTGTATTTTTGTATCAAGCAGTGGACCAGAGTGTGTTTCCAAGGATAGCAGCAGCTAAGACATCCAAAGAAGCATGGCAAACTCTCAAGATAGCCTATCAAGGCATGGAGAAAGTGAAGACAGCAAAACTACAATTGCTTAGGAAAAATTTTGAGAATCTGAACATGAAAGAGTCAGAAAATATTGACTCATTCTTCACACATGTGATTGGTTTGGTCACACAAATGAGGACGCATGGAGAAGTTCTTGAGGAAAGGAGGATTGTGGAGAAACTATTGAGGGTCCTACCCTCAAAGTTTGATGTGATTGTCACCACCATAGAAGAGACAAAGGATATCTCAAACTTTTCAGTTGATGAACTCCATGCATCACTGATAACACATGAGCAGAGGTTGAGTAGAAACGAAAACTCATCTCTAGAGCAAGCCTTCAAGACACAGATGTCCTTTGGAAGAGGAAGAGGTCAAGGAAGAGGAAACAAAAGAGGAAGAGGCAGAAGCCAAAACAGAGGTGGAAGGAACAGTCCAGCAAATGCTCAAGGAAGAGGCAGCAATCCGAATCAGAACCAAGGCCAAGGCAACAGCCAACAAAAAGGACAAATCATGCTCAAGGACAAAGGTATGAACAATCCAATGTCCAATGTTATTACTGTAACAAATATGGGCACTATGCCAGTGAATGTAGGAAGAAGCAGCATGATATGAGTAATAGACCAAATGCCAATGTCACTAGAGAAAACATGAGTCAAGATAATGTGTTGTTAGCTTGTAACATGGCTGAAACAAACAGTGAAGATTTATGGTTTATAGACTCAGGTTGCAGCAACCATATGACAGGAAACATAGCCTTATTTTCTGCTTTACATCAAAATGTGAAATCAGAAGTTACACTTGGGACTGATAGCAAAATTTCTGTTATGGGAAAAGGAGAAGTCAAAATATTTACAAAGAAGGGTGAAAAGAAAACCATAGCAGATGTCTACTATGTCCTTGGAATGAGATGTAACCTCTTGAGTATTGGACAGCTTGTCCATAAGGGGTACAATGTTTTCTTTAAGGAATGATGTGTGTACCATCATGGATATACCACCCAGCAAGCGATGCATTGCTGAAGTAAGGATGACAAGGAACAGGATGTTCCCTTTCAGGATCAGGGCAGATTTGAAAAACAAAAATGAAATTGCAGCAGTGACCCAAGAGGCCTTCCAAAGCGTGCCAAAGGATGAGAATTGGTTGTGGCACTTGAGATTTGGACATCTCAATTTTGGGGGTCTAAACTTGTTGAGCAGAAAAAGAATGGTGAAAGGATTACCATTGATAGAGAAACCGGACAGCCTATGTGAAGGTTGCATTTTGGGAAAACAACATAGAGAAAGTTTCCCATCAGGTGAAAGCATAAGGGCAAAGGCACCCTTAGAGATCATCCACTCAGATTTATGTGGACCGATGCAAGCAACATCATTAGCAGGTAACCAATATTTCCTAACTTTTATTGATGACTTTACAAGAAAGACTTGGATTTATTTTCTCAAAAACAAAAGTGAAGTATT
>APFE031389839.1:0-18290 GCA_000404065.3 Pinus taeda | reverse complement strand
ATAATATATTATTGATATACCCCTATCATTGTCAAAGCCAAAATTTCTCTTAATTTGATTTTGGCCCTTTTCTATTCTTTCTATTCTAATCCCTTGGGTTTTAAACTCTTGAAATAGATGTTTGAAGTTTTCCATAACTTCACCAACATTACCATTGCATATGTGGTTGAGTTGATTATATATATTGCACTAGGTTTTCTTTCAGATCTAGAATTTGATTATCTTAATGAACCAAGCACATCACTTTATCTCGAGGCTACTATATTTAGTTCTATATTTATCATCATTTCTTGAACCTCCCTCAAAGTTTGTAAACCTTTCTTAGTTAAGAAAAACTAGAACTCTTCATTGAATGCATCTATATAATAAATAAGGATGGTAGCAACTAAAAGTTCAGTGTTTATAACCAACTTTTGAAGTTTGCGATTAAATATCTTGACGAAATCTTTTATGTTTTCGTGGAATTATAAATGTAAAGACAATATCCTAATTTCTCTACAAAAAAAAATTCATTTTTTTTGGTATGTTTAATTTTGATACCTCATGTACTTAGTAAATGTGTATTCATCTAGTAATGAACAACATTCACAATAAAAGAAAAATGTAAATTAACATACCTAGTCATGTTTGCTTGAGTTTAAAGTTCTTATCAACACATTTACTTCCATAGGTTGACTCTCTCCATGTCATCTCCAAGAGTGAAATCATAACTTTGAACATGAAGCTAGGAATGATTCTATGGAATATACTTCGGTTATAATGGAGTGGATTTCCATATTTTCCAACATCTATCTAACCTACAAAAAAATGTAAACTCAACATTCCTTCATGCTTGCACTAACTAAGGTATCTTCATCCCTTAATATTCATGGACTATATAGTGGTAGTGACTCGCTAATTTGAGAAAATAAATCAAGTTGTTGAGAATATTATGAATAAACCATCTAATGATCCAAATAAGAACTAAATAACATCATGACTCAATGATACATACCTACTTAATGTTGTAAATTTCCAACTCTTGTGTAATCGTCAAACGTAATAAACATAAAGGGAGCCCAATATTGATGGGATAATATTATTCACCTTTGAAATACAAAACTTATGTCTCTTCTCCATACTCCAACATAATTCTCTCATGTCTCTATGCACTACTGGCCCCCAATTTTTTCACTAGTTGGGTTGCTAAATTTACTGTCATATGCATACCATAAGAATGCATGTCCTTATGCCATCATCAATCATTTCTCCAACACTCTCATCACATACTTATACATAGCTTACTATCATGACATTTAAGAATCTCCTCCACATTGTGAAGTGTTGTGACTCTTGTACATAGGACCATCAACACACCCAACTCAAATAAATTCGGATCCTACTTATTGTAAGGTCCTCCAAGTGAATTTTACATATCAACTTTACTAACTTATCCATAACCAGGAACATGAAGATATTGAGAAAATTGTAAATCATCAAATCAATCATTGTATCCTCTCATGGTGTCTCAATGCTTCCAACATCACCTCAAGGTGCTCTACTGAGTTTTATTTATATCCACTACTCCTAACCTCGGTTAAGTTGCTCCACTCGTGATTTCCATATATATTAAAAAATTCCATGTCCAAGCCTTTATGACTACACCAAACCGCTAACCAAGTGTCCCACATTAACGTCTCATCACAAATACAACCAATCCTTACAAACTCCAAAATTTAATCCTGCTAATGATGTCTCAATTTTGATCCCCACCTACCAAGTCTACTCTAAAGGGACCCATAATCCATATAAATTAAGGACTCGCTTGATCCATCTAATTCATTTGATTGAACATCATCAACAAGTTAGATCTCCTTTAATACCACGTTCAACCATGTGAAGGCTCTCCTGATCACAACGATAAATTCATCAATTTTTCATCTCAAGTACCTCAACCCATGGAATCATCATCCCATAATGCTATCACATTGGCTAGCTCCCATATACATCACTATGTATCGACTCCCATGAGCCACTTACTCCACTGGGTCATCAAGTCCTCATCTTGGATCATAGTGAGATCCAGATGAACATTCAACCAATTCTCATGATGGTTTTATATCTTAATTCTGGTGTCCTTTTGTCTCAGGCGCTATCATCCAAACGGTCTCAATCCTCAAATTTATGATGAACACTTGGTGAATTTCTCCCATTGCTAGCTATAAATCATCCTCTCCAAATATTTCTCATCCCTTTTCCTTGTCTAAAAAATTGGCCCCATCCACCCTTAGAATGAATACATATTGGAAAACCTCCGCATCAATCTATGCTATATAAACCTCCACAACCACCACCTCCTCTTCCTCCATGCTCTCCTCCTCAAACACCTCCTCCACCTTGCCCTTTACCTCCATCTCCACCTCCTACTCCTCCTCGTCCTACTCCTCCTCTACCACCACCACCTCCCCGACCTCCTCTTCCTCGACCTCCACCTCCTCCAACACCTTCACCTTCACCTCCTCCTCCTCGTCCTTCTCCTCCACTACCACCTCCACCCCCTACACCTTCATCTGCACCACCTAAGCCTCTGCCTTCAACTCCTCCTTTGCGTCCTCCTTCACCACCTCCACCTCTACCTTCACCTTGTCTTGGTCCTCCTCCTCTACCACCACCCCCCTCACCTCCACAACTACCTCCTCCACAACCACCTCCAACTCCAGCTCCACCTCCTCCACCTCCTCCTCCACCACCTACAACTCCACCACCACCTTCACCTCCTCCTCCTCCACCATCACCACCATGACCTCCTCCTCCACCACCTCCTCCACCTCCCTCTCCACCTCCTCCAACTCCACCACATCCACCTACTCCACATCCACCTACTTCACCTCCACCTACTACACCTCCTTCTCCTCCTCCTCCTCCTCCTCCTCTTCCTCTCCCACCTCTCCCACCTCGCCCACCTCCTCTTCCTCGACCTAGACCTCCACTACCCCCAACACCTTCACCTTTGACCCCTCCTCCTCCACCACCTCCTCTTCCTCCTCCTCCACTTCCTCCACTACCACCTCCTCCACGTTGACATCCTCTTCCACCTCCTCCTTTTAATCTGCATCCATGTACACCTCCTCCTCAATCACCTTCTCCTCCTCCACCTCGACCCCTACCACCACCTCCAACCCTTACACCTACACCTCCACTACCTAAGCCTCTGCCTCTAACTCGTCCTCTGAGTCCACCTCCTCCAACACCTCCACATCTACCTTCGCCTTCATCCTCATTCCTCCTCCACCACCCCCTCCACCTCCACCACTGCCTCCTCCACAACAACCTCCACCTCCACCTCCTCCACCGACTCCGTCTCCACCTCTTACCTCTACCTTGTCCTCCTCCACCTCCACCTTCATATCGTCCTCATCCTCCACCTCCTCCTCCTCCTCATATGCCTCCTCCACATCCACCTCCATCTCCTGCTTCACCAACCCCACCTCCACCTCCACCTTCATATCCTCCTCATCCTCCACCTCCTCCTCCTCCTCATATTCCTACTCCACATCCACCTCCATCTCCTCCTTCACCACCCCCACCTCCACCTCCACCTCCTTAAAAAACTTGAAAATAAAATAAAATTGGATATCATTTCATTTTCTTGATCAATATATACATGATAATATAACAAACAATATGTATATAAAATTACAATATAAATAATTAATTATAAAACCACAATTTAATTAATAAAATTTTATAGAATTTATATAAATAATATCAAAGGATGTTGAAGTAAATCACAAGAAAACTCAATGCTTATTCTCAACGTCCAAAACTATTTAAAATCAATAAGTTAATTATATAAAATCTCCACTTCCACTCTACCTTCTTAGAAAACTTGAAAATAAAATAAAATTAGATATCATTTCATTCTCTTTATAAATATATAAATGATAATATAACAAATAATATGCATAAAAAATTACAATATAAATAATTAATTATAAAAACACAATCTAATTAATAAAATTTTATAAAATTGATATAAATAATATCAAACGATGTTGAAGTAAATCACACCAAAACTCAATGTTAAAATCAATAAGTTAATTATCTAAAATATTAAAATAAAATAAAATAAAATAAAAACAATTTGCATAAACAAATTCTGAAATGCCCCAATATCAGTAACATACAAACACAACGAAATTTTCGAAAACCTCCGCTCGTCATAAGCGTACGTACGAAGGAACTTAAGTAAACTACCACTAGCTGAAATCTTTTTAGCTAAAATATTCACACTAAATTTACATGAAAAACATAAAAATACGGGTTTTGGCAACGGTTGAAATGGTCGTCCGACCCATCTTCCGAAACATAAGAATATATTTGTATATTTCTACTTTTGACGCTTGCACTATGTGTAATTAGAAAGAAATGCAAATACAATGTTGAGAAATGTTGAGAAATGTGGAGGGAAAATACCGGAAAGCGGAGGGAGGGCATCACTGGAGGGTTTTGGTTTACATTCAAATTGATTAACTTCACAGAAACGAGTGAAAAATTTCAAACAAATGGAGCCCTGACTAATCCTTTGAGAGCTTTGGTTTACGTTCAAATTGGTTAACTTCACAAAAATGAGTGAAAAGTTTCAAACAAATGGTGATCTACAGAAGTTTGCGATTATGATCAATTTGATAATTCCAGCGATATCATATCTAACAAACATGTTATAAAATTACTATGCCTTTTGACAACCGAAAACTTCGAAAGTACAGCGATATCATATCTAACAAAGGTGTTATAAAATTACGCTGCATTTTGACTCATATTCTAGTTGATCCTAGTAAATTGTTGAAACCTTTGGATTTTATAACATTTTAAAAGTTGTTTTGTAACTTTTATGTAAGTGTTTATTCAAAGCATTTACCAAAATCTTGTAGACCCTAAAGACTAAACCCTAAACCTAAACATAAAACCCTAAACCTTAAACTCTAAACCCTAAACCCTAAATCCCAAACCCTAAACCCTCAACCCCTAATCATTTTATAGCATTTTAAAACATATTCTGAAACTTTTAATAAAGTGTTTATTAAAAGCATTTACTAAAGTCTTATAAACCCTAAACCCTAAACCTTAAACCCTAAACCCCAAACTATGAACATTAAACCATAAACCCTAAGCACTTTATAACCTTTTAAGATGCATTTTGTAATTTTTATTTAATTGTTTATTAAAAGAATTTACTAACGTGTTATAAACACTCAACCCTAAACTGTAAACCAAAAACCCTAAAACCTAAACCGTAAGCATTTTATAACATCTTAAAAAAATTTCTAACATTTATTTAAGTGTTTATTAATAGGATTTACTAAAGTGTTATAAGCCCTAGACTCTTGACACTAAACCCTAAGAAATTTATAACATTTTAAAAAGTGTTTAACTTTTATTTAAGTGTTTATTATAAGAATTTACTAAAGTCTTATAAACCCTAAACCCTAAGAATTTTATAGCATTCTAAAAAGAGTTTTGTAACTTTTACTTAAGTTTTTATCAAAATAATCTACTAAGGCGTTATAAACCCTAAACCATAAAATCTAAACCTTTAACTACAAACCCTAAATTGTAAAACATAAACCCTAAACAATAAACCCTAAGCCTTTTATAACATTTGAAAAAGAATTTTGTAACTTTTATTTAATTTCTTATTGAAACAATTTACTAAAGTGTTATAAACCCTAAACCCTAAACCCTAAAACCCAAACCCTAAACCCTATACCTTATACCCAAAAACCTAAACACTAAGCATTTGATAACAATTTAAAAAGTGTTTTGTAACATTTTTTATGTGTTTATTAAAAGAATTTACGAAAGTGTTCTAAACTTTAAACACTAATCCCTAAAACGTAAACCCTAAAACCTAAACCCTAATTAATGTATAACATTTTAAAGAGTGTTTTGTAACTTTTATTTAAGTTCTTATTAAAAGAATTTACTAAAATGTTATAAATCCTAAATCCTAAACCCTAAACCACAAACCCTCCCAAAACCGTAAACCTTAAGAATGTTATGACTATCTATAATAAGGGAAGACCACACTTGGGTATGTGAGTCTAGGAGGAGAAAATTGTGGTACATGAGATACCCCGACCTTTGTTTTTCCACCCTTCTTCATAAACCTATTTCCTTTTATTGATTTTTCTTCATAACTCCTCAAGGCTCAATGGGATGAATGCATTACGTGTAATATGTAGCAATGGATAGCCCCTTAATGTGGGGTGGTTCATCCCTACACCCTAACCCCTAAACCCCAAACCATAAAACCTAAACCCAAAACCATAAACCCTAAACCGCAAATCCTAAACACTAAACCCTAAGCATTCTATATCATTTTAAAAAGTGTTTTGTAACTAAGTGTTTATTAAAACAATGACTAAGGTGTTATAAAACCAAAACTATGAACCTTAAAGCCCAAACCCTAAACCCTAAAACGAAAATATTAAAACTTAAACCCTAAGCATTTTATAAAGTGTTATAAACCCTAAACTGTAAACCCTAATACCTAAAGCCTAAACCGCAAGCACTTAACCCTAAACCCTAGACCCTAAACCCAAAAATCCTACACATTTTCTAACAATTTTCAAAATTTTATGTAACTTTTATTTAAGTGTTTACTATAAACATTTACCAAAGTGTTATCAACCCTAAACCCTAAAATCTAAACCATAAACCCCTAGCCCTAAACCTTAAACTATAAACCCTAAACCCTAAGTATTTTATAACATTCTAAAATGTGTTTTGTAACTTTTATTTAAATGTTTATTAAAATAATTTAGTAAAGTATTATAATCCCTAATCGCCAAACTCTAAACCTTAAACCCTAGACTTAAAACCCTAAACCCTAAACCCTAGAACCTAAACCATAAACGCTAAACCCTAAGCCTTTTAAAACATTTCAAAAAGGTTTGAAATTAGTAACAAGAGCCAATCAAATAATAAGGGAAATTAAATTACCGATGAAGGCTAAAGAGGAGGTGAAAGAACTTATGGAAGTAATAGAAGGATTCAAAGATAAAAGTGAGTTTCTCCACTAAAATAGTTTTCCAACCTTTTATAATGATGATGGGAACTTCCATCCCAAACATTTCTTCATGAAAATCCTGGTGGAAATTAAGGAAAGTCACAAAGGTGTCGAAGAGAAGGATCACTCTCTTAAATGGAAATAGATTATGAAATTATATAATGATCATTATGAATTTTTGTTGTTGCTCAAGAACATCTTTGAGGAGTGGGGAACAATTGATTATGAATACATTACTAGCCTGGAGGTGACCATCATAGAGGCTTCTTCATGTGACATGCCATATGATAGAGATTCGAGGACTATAATGGATCTGCATGAATGGGTTATCATCACGGAATTCACATCAACATCCTAAGAGGTCTCAGCAGAAGAAAGTTCCAATGTAAGGAAACTGCAACACTAGACGAGACATCATTAATCAACACTAGCATTAGCACTTGCCACAGTACCAACATCGACATCATCAACAACACCTAAATCCAAACCCAAATCCTAAAAAATAAACCATAAACCCTATCCCTAAACACTAATAATTTTATATTACTTTAAAATTCCTCTTGTAACTTTTTAAAGTGTTTATTAAAAGCATTTAATAAAGTGTTATATCCCTAAACCCTAAAACCTAAGCATTTTATAGCATTTTAACGAGCGTTTTGTAACTTTTATTTAAGTTTTTATTAAAATAATTTACTAATGTGTTATAAACCCTAAACCCTAAGCCCTAAACACTAAACCATAAACCCCAAACAACAAACCCTAAACCGTAAAACCTAAGCATTTTATGATCTATTAAAAATAATTTTGTAACTATTATTTAAGAGTTTATTAAAAGAACTTACTAAGGTGTTATAAAACCTAAACCCTAAACACTACACACTAAACCTCAAACCCTAAACCCTAAACCCTAATCATTTAATAACATTTTAAAACGTTTTTTTGTAACATTTTATTTAAGTGTTTATTAAGACCTATTAATAAAGTTTTATAAACCGTAAATTGTAAACTGTAAACCCCAAACCTTAATCCCTAAACTCTAAACCCTAAACCCTAAACCCCATAAACTAAAACCTAAACCATAGGAATTTTATAACATTTCTAAAAGTGTTTTGCAACTTTTATTTAAGTGTTTATTAAAATAATGTACTAAATTGTTATAAACGTTAAACCATACACCCTAAAACCTAAATCCCAAAACCCCAACCCTAAACCCTAAACCCCAGCCTAAACCCTAAACCATAAACCCTAAGAATTTGTAACAGCTTAAGAAGAATTTTGTAACTTTTATTTAAGTGTTTATTAAAATTTTTTACTAAAGTGTTATAAATACTAAAGCCTAAACCTTAAACACAAAAACATAAACCCTAAACCCCAAAACCTAAACCCTAAACCCTAAAACCCAAACCCCAAACTCCAAGGAGTGCCTTGTGTCGAAAAACAAATTTGAAGTCGTAAGAGAAAAATCCACTACAACAGGATCAACGGTGACACTGAGGAATCCTTAGGACCACAACCCAAGCCCATACAACACACTTCTACAAGGAAAAGGAAAAACCCATATAAGAAAATGCAAGGCACAATGGATATGGAGATTGAAATACATGATGTAGAGACAATGTTGGAATAAATTGCAATGGAGACATGTTTTTTAGGTAATCATAGAAGATTTGGATGAAATGGAAGTATAGGAGAAAACCCTCTTCGAGATACTAGATTTTATACATAGCCAAGGATCCATTTCAATTGATAAGGTGCAAACATATCTTCTTGAACAATCATATATGTAACATACCCCATTACCAATTAAGCCAAAGGAGCTGAATACTAGGTTGACTCCACTACTAGTGTGTGATTATGAGAATGGGGTCTAAAAAATATGTATCTTCTCTATTCACATTTGGGGGTCAAAATTTATGTTTTCCTAGGGTTTCCATATTCATTTTGTATGTTTTCATAATCATGCGTCGTGGCACCCACATGGTGCCATGTGGAATATTACCACAGGGAATATTTGTTGGCATAATTCCACTCATTCCTAGGTAAATCCAACCTTATGATCTCGAGGGAGGTTCCATCATAGTTAGATCGAGGGTGGTACCATCTCGTGTGGTGGTACTTGAGTCTATGTACTTAGTATTGTTGTTTAAATAATCGCTATAATACACCTCCTCAACTAAGACATAGTACCACTACATTGTATCCACTCCTTATGGTTGGTAGTTTATCATCACTTCAAGGAATATTATTCGAGTGCTTCTTGTGCCTTTTAAGTGTTTCTTGCACCACTATGAATGACTCCCTTGCTACATATCAATATAAAGCTCCACTTGTAATGGAAATTTCTCTAAGATTATCACCAAAGGTTCATTATAGATTTGTGTCATGGCTTCATCAAAATATTGTTGTTCATCTTCCCATTTATTGTCTACATTTTCCTTGGTTAAGGAATTGAAACGCAATGAGATGTCAAAGTAAAGTTATGTAGAATTCAAATTTTTCACTGAGATAAGTTGGCATTGACCACTCAATTTATGACCTGTATCCTCTCTAGGTTGATAGACAATCCATGTACACCTACCACATAGTCGAGGTAAGCTACAAATTCCATGGAAAATAAACTCTTCTTGAAATTCATCAAATGTTTCTTCTGTCTTACATATTTTCATAATACGGATTTGAGGTTCTATAAGTGTTATGTTCATATTTTGATATAGAGGAGAATGATATAAAAATACACAATGACAAACATAAGCCAGATAATATCTTGATACATCATTCATCAATCTATTGAATGTTATCGGTGCATTAGCAACCTAAAATGCCATTACAAGTATCTATACATTCATAGTAAATTCTGGAAGCTCGTTTTCTATGTATCTTCTTCCTTCACTTGTACCCTAAATTATGCTCAAGCTTAGATATATGGATTTCTTATCGCTTGCAAGTATCCCCATGATATGGAAAAGGGTAAATATTCCTTTTTACTTTTTGTATAAAGAAAATGCAAGAAACCTACATAGAAATCCAAATAGCATCACAATGAGATCAATGAAGTGAAAATTACAATTTAATAATTATATATTTACAAAGAGTTACAATGCAAATTCACAAGAATGACAACAGTCCTTCTCCACCTTAAGGGGGTAGCCACTGCTACATATTACACATAATGCATTCATCCCATTGAGCCTCGATGAGTTACGAAGAAAAATAAATGAAAAGGAAAAGGTTTATGAAGAAGGGTGGGAAAACAAAGGTTGGGGTATCTCATGTACCACAATTTTCTCCATCCTACACTCACATACCCAAGTGTGGTCTTCTCTTATTATATATACTCATAAAATTGTTAGGGTTTATGGTTTAGGGATTATGGTTTGGGGTTTAGGGTTTAGGATTTAGGGTTTATCACATTTTAGTAAATTATTTTAATAAGGACTTAAATAAAAGTTACAAATAGTTTTTAAAATGTCATAAAATTCTTAGGCTTTAGCATTTAGGGTTTAGGCTTTATAACAATTTAGTAAATGTTTTTAATATACACTTAAATAAAAGTTACAAAACACTCTTTAAAATGTTATAAATTAATTAGGGTTTAGGTTTTAGGGATTAGGCTTTAAAGTTTATAACACTTCAGTAAATTCTTTTAATAAACATGTAAAAAAAGTTACAAAACACTTTCTAAAATGTTATGAAATGATTAGGGTTTAGGTTTTAGGGTATATGGTATAGGGTTTAGGGTTTGGGGTTATGGTTTATGGTTTAGGGTTTATAACATTTTAGTAAATTGTTTTAATCAACACTTAAATAAAAGTTACAAAGTGCTTTTTGAAATGCTATAAAAGGCTTAGGGTTTAGTGTTTAGGGTTTAGGTTTTAGAGTTTAGGGTTTAGTTTTTATGGTTTAGGTTTTATAACATCCTAGTAAATTATTTTGATAAAAGGTTAAGTAAAAGTTACAAAACTCTTTTTATAATGCTATAAAATGCTTAGGATTTAGGGTTTATAAGACTTAAGTAAATTCTTATAATAAACTCTTAAATAAAATTTAAAAAGTGCTTTTTAAAATGTTATAAATTGCTTAGGGTTTAGGGTTAAGAGTCTAGTGTTTATAAGGCTTTAGTAAATACTCTTAATAAACACTTCAATAAAAGTTAGAAACTTTTTTAAGATGTTATAAAAAGCTTAGGGTTTAGGGTTTAGGGTTTTTCGTTTGGGGTTTGGGGTTTGGTGTTTAGAGTTTAAGGTTTATAACACTTTAGTAAATGATTTTAATAAACACTTAAATAGAAGTTACAATATGTTTTTTAAAATGTTACAAAATTACCAGGGTTCAATGTTTAGAATTTAGGGTTTAGGGTTTAGGGTTTAGGGTTTAGAGTTTAGAGTTTATGGTTTAGAGTTTAGGGTTTAGGGTTTGTGGTTTATAGTTGAGGGTTGAGGGTTTATAACACTTTAGTAAATTGTTTTAATAAACACTTAAATAAAAATTACAAAACACTTTTTAAAATGTTATAAAATGCTTAGGGTTAAGGTTTCAATGTTTATAGTTTTGGGTTTAGGGTTTATAAGACTTTAGTAAATTCTTTTAATAAACACTTAAATAAATGTTTCAAAATACTTTTTAAAATGTTATAAAATGATTAGGGTTTAGGGTTTAGGGTTAGGAATTTAGGGTTTAGGGTTTTTGGTTTAAGGTTTGGGGTTTTGGGTTTAGGTTTAAGGTTTAGTGTTTAGGGTCTACAACATTTTGGTAAATGATTTTAATAAAAACTTAAATAAAAGTTACAAAACAATTTTTAGAATGTTATAAAATGGTCAAGGTTTAGGGTTTATGATTTAGGGTTCGAGGTTTTGGGTTTGGGTTTTATGGTTCAGGGTTTAGGTTTTTGGGTTTAGGGTTTATGGTTTTGTGTTTAGGGTTTAGGGTTTAGGGTTTATAACACTTTAGTAGATTATTTTAATAAACACTTAAATAAAAGTTACAAAATTCTTCTTGAACTATTATAAATTCTTAGGGTTTAGGGTTTAGGGTTTAGGGTTTAGGGCTTGGGGTTTAGGGTTTAGGGTAGAGGTTTTGGGGTTTAGGTTTTAGGGTGTATGGTTTAACGTTTATAACAATTTAGTACATTATTTTAATAAACACTTAAATAAAAGTTACAAAACTCTTTTAAAATTGTTATAAAATGCCTACGGTTTAGGTTTTAGTTTATCAGGTTTAGGGTTTAGGGTTTAGGGTTTATGGATTAGGGTTTGGGGTTTAGGGTTTAGGGTTTGAGGTTTAGTGTGTAGTGTTTATGGTTTAGGTTTAGAACACCTTAGTAAGTTATTTTAATAAACTCTTAAATAATAGTTACAAACTTATTTTTAATAGATTATAAATTGCTTAGGTTTTAGGGTTTAGGGTTTGTGTTTTGGTGTTCATGGTTTAGTGTTTAGGGCCTAGGGTTTACGATTTAAAACACTTTAGTAAATTATTTTAATGAAAAATTAAATAAAATTTACAAAATGCTTGTTAAAATGTTAATAAATGCTTAGGTTTTAGGGTTTAGGGATATAACACTTTATTAAATGCTTTTAATAAACACTTTAAAAAGTTACAAAAAGGTATTTTAAAATGTTATAAAATTATTATTATTTAGGGATAGGGTTTATGGTTTATGGTTTGGGATTTGGGTTTGGATTTAGGTGTTGTCTATGATGTCAATGTTGGTACTGTGGTAAGTGCCAATGCTAGTGCTGATTAATGATGTCTCGTCTGGTGCTGCAAAGTCCTTACACTGGAACTTGCTTCCGCTGAGACCTCTTAGGATGTTGATGTGAATTCCCAGTTGATAACCCATTCATGCAGATCCATTATAGTCCTCAAATCTCTATCATATGGCATGTCACATGAACAATCCTCTATGATGCTCCCCTCCATGCTAGTAATGTATTCATAATCAATTTTTCTCCACTCCTTAAAGATGTTCTTGATCAAGAAAAAAAATTCATAATGATGATTATATAATTTCATAATCTATTTCCCTTTAAGGGAGTGGTCCTTTTCTTCGACACCTTTGTGACTTTCCTTAATTTCCACTAGGATTTTCATGAAGAAATGTTTGGGATGTAAGTTCCCATCATCATTATAAAAGTTTGGAAAATTATTTTAGTGGAGAAACATAATTTTCTCTTTGAATCCTTGTATTACTTCCATTAGTTCTTTCACCTCCTCTTTATCCTTCATCAGTAATTTAATTTCCCTTATTTTTAGATTGGCTCTTGTTGCTGATTCAAACCTATTTGGGGTTAAGGGTTTAAGATTTTGGGTTTATGGTTTATGGTTTATAACAATTTAGTAAATGCTTTTAATAAACACTCAAATTAAAGTTATGAAACACGTTTTAAAATGTTGTAAAATGCTTAGGGTTTAGGTTTTAGGGTTTATAACACTTTAGCAAATGCTTTTAATAAACACCTAAATAAAATTTAGAAAATGCTTTTTAAAATGTTATAAAATATATAAGTTTTAGGTTTTAGGGTTTTAGGTGTAGTGTTTGGGGTTTAGGGTTTAGGTTTTATAACAATTTAGTAAATTATTTTAATAAATACTTAAATAAAAGCTACAAAATGATTTTTAAATTGTTATAAAATGATATGGTTTACGGTTTACGGTTTACAGTTTTGGGTTTACGATTCAACACTTAGGTTTTAGGGTTTATAAAAATTTAGCAAATTATTTTAATAAAAAGTTAAATAAAAGTTACAAAAAACTTTTCAAAATGTTATAAAATACTTAGTGTTTATAGTTTAGGGTTTTGGGTTTAGGTTTTAGGGTTTAGGGTTTATAACACTTTAGAAAATTTTATTAATAAACACTTAAATGAAATTTATTAGTATTTAGGGTTTGGGGTTTGGGGTTTAGGGTTTAGGGATCATGTTTTAGGATTTAGGGTTTATAAGGATTTAATAAATTCTTTTAAAAAACACTTAAATAAAAGTTAGAAAACTATTTTTAAAGTGTTATAAAATGCTTATGGTTTAGGGTTTGGGGTTTAGGATTTAAGCTTTCGGGTTTATAAGGGTTCAGTAAATGATTTTGACAAACACTTAAATAAAAATTACAAAACACTTTTTAAAATGTTATAAAATTCTTAGAGTTTAGAATTTAAGGTCTAACGTTTAGGGTCTCACATTTGGGGTTTAGAGTTTAGGTTTTAGTGTTTATGGTTTATAACGCTTTAGTAAATTATTTTAATAAAAACCATAGTAAAAGTTACAAAATCATTTTTAAAATGTTATAAAATGATTAGGGTTTATGGTTTAGCGTTTAGGGTTTTGGATTTAGGGTTTACGGTGGTTTAACATCTATGTTTTTTGGTTTAGAAGACTTTAGTAAATGGTTTTAATAAAGGCTTAAATAAAAGTCATAAAATTCTTTTTAAAATGATATAAAATGCTTAGGGTTTAGTGTTGATGGTTTAGCCTTTGGAATTTATGGTTTAGGGTTGAGAAGAGCTTAGTAAATTCTTCTAATAAACACTTAAATAAAAGTTCCAAAACACTTTTTAAACTATTATAAAATGCTTAGGGTTTAGGGTTTTTCATTTTGATTTTAGGTTTTAGGTTTTAGGGTTTAGCTTTTAAGGTTTATAACACCTTAGTAAATTCTTTCAATAAACACTTAAATATAAGTTACAAAACGATCTTTAAAATGTTATAAAATGCTTAGGATTTAGAGTTTAGGGTCTACGGTTTTGGGTTTTAGGTTTTGGGTTTAGAGTTTAAGGTTTAAGGTTTATAACACTTGAGAAAATGCTTTTAATAAATACTTAAATAAAAGTTATGGATTTCTTTTTAAAATGTTAAAAATGCTTAGTGTTTATGGTTTAGAGTTAAGGGTTTAAGGTTTATTGTTTGGGGTTAAGGGTTTAGGATTTTGAATTTAGGGTTTATAACGCTTACGTAAAAGCTTTTGGTAAACACTTAAATAAAATTTGCATAACACTTACTAAATTTTATAAAATTCTTAACATTTACGGTTTAGGGTTTAGGGTTTAGGTTTTGGAGTTTAGGGTGTAGGGTATAGGGTTTGGGGTTTAGGGTTTAGGCTAGAATTTTAAAGGTTTATATAATTCTTAGGGTTTAAGGTTTCGGGTTTAAGATTTAGGTTTTAAGGTTCATAGCACTTTTTAAAATGTTTTAAGATAAATAGGGTATGGGGTTTAGGGTTTAGGGTTTATGGTTTATAACACTTTAGTAAATTCTTTTAACAAACACTTAAATAAAAGTTACGAAATGGTTTTTAAAATGCTATAAAATGTTGAGGGTTTAGGGTTTGGGTCTTAGGGTTTATGGTTTAAGGTTTAGTGTTTAGGGTTTAGGGATTATAACACTTTGATCAATTCTTTTAATAAACATTTAAATAAAAGCTACAAAACACTTCCAAAAATGTTATCAAATACTTAGGATTTAAGGGGTACAGTTTAGGGTTTAGGGTTAGGGGTTTACGGTTTAGAGTTTAGGGTTTAGGGTTTATAGAACTTTAGTAAATATTTTTAGTAAACACCTAAAAAAAAGTTACAGAAGTTTTTAAAATTGTTATAAAATGTTTAGTGTTTGGGGTTTAAGGTCTAGGGTTTAGGGTTAAGAATTTGAAGTTTAGATATTAGATATTAGGGTTTATGGTTTAGGTTTTATAACACTTTATAAAATGCTTAGGGTTTAAATTTTAAGGTTTTTTTAGTTTGGGGTTTAGGGTTTCGAGTTTTAGGTTCTTGGTTTTGGGTTTACAACACCTTAGTAATTGTTTTAATAAACACTTAAATAAAAGTTACAAAACACTTTTTAAAATGCTATAAAATTCTTAGGATTTGGTGTTTAGGGTTTAGGGTTTAGGGTTTGGGGTTTAGGGTTTAGGGTTTAGGGTTTAGGGTTTAGGTTGTAGAGATGAACCACCCCACCTTAAGGGGGTATCTGCTGCTACATATTACACATAATGCATTCAACCCATTGAGCCTCGAGGAGTTATGAAGAAACATAAATAAAAGGAAACAACTTTATGAAGAAGGGTGGAAAAACAAAGGTCGAGGTATCTCATGTACCACAATTTTCTCCCTCCTACACTCAAATACCAAAGTGTGGTCTTCCCTTATTATAGATACTCAAGGGTTTATGGTTTACCGATTAGAGTTTGGGGTTTAGGGTTTAGGATTTATGGTTTATAACATTCTAGTAAATTCTTTTAATAAGCAATTGAATAAAAGTTACAAACAATTTTTAAAATGTTATAAAATTCATAGGCTTTAGAATTTATGGTTTAGGGTTTGTAACACTTGAGTAAATGTTTTTAATATATAGTTTAATAAAAGTTACAAAACACTCTTTAAAATGTTATAACAGTCTTTAGGTTTTTGGGATTAGGGTTTAAAGGTTATAACACTTTAGTAATTTCTTTTAATAAAGACGTAAAAAATGTTACAAAACACTTTTTAAAATCTTAAGAAATGATTAGGGTTTAGGTTTTAGGGTATAAGGTATAGGTTTTAGTGTTTGGGTTTTAGGGTTTAGGGTTTATAACACTTTAGTAGATTATTCTAATAAACACTTAAATAAAAGTTACAACATGATTTTTGAAATGTTATAAAGGGCTTAGGGTTTAGTTTTTTTAGTTTAGGGTTTATAGTTTAGAGTTTAGTTTTTATGGTTTAGGGTTTATAACACCTTACTAAATTATTTTGATAAAAACTTAAGTAAAAGTTACAAAACTATTTTTAGAATGCTATAAAATGCTTAGGGTTTAGGTTTTATAAGACTTTTGTAAATTCTTATAATAAACACTTAAATAAAAGTTAAAAAATACATTTTAAAATGTTATAAATTGCTTAGGGTTTATGGTTAAGATTTTAGGGTTTAGGGTTTAGGGTTTGGGGTTTCGTGTTTAGAGTTTATGGTTTATGGTTTATAACACTTTAGTAAATGATTTTAGTAAACACTTAAATAGAAGTTACAATATGTTTTTTAAAATGTTATAAAAATATTAGGGTTTAAGGTTTATGGTTTATGGTTTAAAGTTTAGGGTCTAGGCTTTAGGGTTTTTGGTTTAGAGTTTAGGGTTTAGGGTTTAGGGTTTGTGATTTTCAGTTTGGGGTTGAGGGTTTATAACACTTTAGTAAATGCTTTTAATAAACACTTAAATAAAAATTACAAAACACTTTTTACAATGTTATAAAATGCTTAGAGTTTAGGGTTTCATGTTCATGGTTTGGGGTTTAGGGTTAAGGGTTTATGATTTAGTGTTTAGGGTTTGGGGTTTAAAGGTTAGGGTTTAGGTTTTATAAGACTTTAGTAAATTCTTTTAGTAAACACTTCAATAAATGTTTCAAAATACTTTTTAAAATGTTATGAAATCATTATGGTTTAGGGTTTAGGGTTTGGGATTTAGGTGTTAGGTTTTAGGTTTTGGAGTTTATTAAAAGAATTAAACCCTAAAATGCTTAGGGTTTAGGTTTATTAAAAATTAGTAAGTTATTTAAACAAACACTTAAAAAAAGTTACAAACGGTTATTAAAATGTTATAAAATACTTAGGGTTTAAGATTTGGAGTTTAAAATGTTATAAAGTGTTTATGGTTTAGGGTTCAAAGTTTAGGTTGGGGGTGTGGGTTTTAGTGTTTACGGTTTATGGTTTATAATCCTTTAATAAATTATTTTAATAAACACTTATAAAAAATTTGAAAATCGTTTTTAGTTTAGGGTTTAGGGTTTTTAGGGTTCATGGTTGATGGGTTTTTAGTCTTTAGGTTTCTTTATGGTTTATGGTTATTTTAGGTTTTTTTTGTTTAAGTTTTTGATGGTTTAAGGTTTGGGGACTAATTTTAAGGGTTTAGGGTTTAGAGGTTTACATTTTATAACTTTTTAGCAAGTGTTTTGTAACTTTTTTCCAAGTTCTTATTAAAAGCATTTACTAAAGTTCTATAAACCCTAAACCGTAAACTCTAAACTGTAAGCAATTTATAACGTTTAAACCTGAGCATTTTATAACATTTAAAAAAGTGTTTTGTAACCTTTTTTTAAGTGTTTATTAATAGAATTTATTGAAGTGTTATAAGACCTAAACCCTAAACCCTAAACCTTAAGCATTTTACAACATTTTAAACCCTAAGCATTCAATGACATTTTAACAAGCTTTTTGCAAATTTTTTGAAATGTTCATTAAAAGAATTTAGTAAAATTTTATAAACCATAAATCCTAAACTGTAA
>APFE031389837.1:0-16739 GCA_000404065.3 Pinus taeda | reverse complement strand
ACAACATCATCAAACTTTAAAGTACTAGATCCAGAGATAGAGTTACTAATGGCCATAACTAAAACATTCCAACTTTCTGGCAATGAGCACAGAAATAACAGAGCCCTAACTTCATCATCAAAATTTACCCCTATAGAAATTAACTGAATTGTAACTGTATTAAAATCATTTAAATGATCAGCAACAGATCCACCTTCTGACATCTTCATATTAAATAAGCACTTCATAAGAAAGACCTTATTTGAGGCCAAGGGTTTTTCATATAGTTTGGCCAATGTCAACATTAAACCCTCTGTTGTCATTTCCTTTGAGATATTAAACGCTACCAACGCCACTAGGCACAACCGTATTGTTCCAAGTGCCTTTCTGTCGAGAATATTCCATTTTATGTCTGTCATACTCGTCGGCTTCTTTGTCTTTCTGCTCAATGGTAGGTACAAATCTCTCTGATATAGATAATATTTCATCTGCATCTTCCACAGCTAGTAGTTTTGGCCATTAAATGTTTCGACCCTAAACCTACTATCTTCTACCATTGCTCCCACTCGAACTAGGAATCCTTCTCTCCTGCGAGTTTATCAGCCAAATAGGCCTTCGACTCTGATACCAGTTGTTAGAAAACTCTATATTACAGAGTAATGGAACACATAAAATATTGCAGAAATAGAAACACAAAAAATTCATAAAATAAGAGAGACACAGATATACGTGGTTCACCCAGTTTGGGCTACGTCCACGGAGAAACAACCATTCCTTCTTCTTTATATTATCCATCAAACTGAAAAGATACAACCTACATTAGATCCGTTGTAACTCCCTCTTCACTCTCAATCTCCTACCTTTTCCTCACTTTGAATACAGAGATACATAGACACAATACAATTCCCTCATATATAGTGAGGGGTTGCCTTCTAGGGCAAAAATCCCTAAATTAAACATAACTTCTATTGTCAGATCATCTGCCTAATAAATGGCCCAGATTGACTAGAAATTACTAGACTTTTACAAGGCAATTTTACATCTGTTTTTAGCTTCGGGGGTGCTGCCCCCGAACCCCCCAACTGGGAAGGATCAGACCCCCCGAACAATCATGAGGGGGACAAGTCCCCCTCACGTGGATGGGTGTACAATCTTCCTTGGGTATACATCTGGCTGGAACCTTTGAATACAAAAGATAATCAGCCTCCACAACTAAAAATCTACAAACTGAAATAAAACATAGAAATACAAGTAAAGAGGAGCTTAGCTGCTTGGATTAGGCTCTAACCCAAGAGCTTCAGCCCTCTGAGGTAAATCAATGCTAGTTCAAAAGGATTCCATCTTTATTATCAAAACAATAACAATATTACATGAAACTATCTCAAAAATAATGAGCTCAAAGTTGGAGCAGAGTTTACATAACAAAAAATTAAAAAAAAATCCAACCTAGTGAGGCTCTAGGCATCTCTACTTATACAACTGAAGCTACCAATAGCTTCCTTAAAATCAGGGAGGCTTGGCTCCCAAAACTCGAGATAATCATCAGTCATCCTCCACTTGCTCGATTGCCTTCTAGTGCATGACTTCGTTTCTTGTACTCCGAGATGAATGAAGGGCAATTCAAAGTGAGGAGTAATAAATGAGTGGGATACCCTCCTATAAGTCCTTTCTTTTGTCCACTGGATCCTTGACTTTGACCTCAAAATTCTTCAATAATATTCATTAAACACATGTTAGACCACATTGTATCATAACTAACTCAACTCACTCCATAAGCATAAATATAATCATAAAATCATAGAATAAGCTGAGAGAATGGTTAATTTCACTAGTTTAGAAGATCCAGCACGATCGCCCAACTCTGTGGGAAGGTTTCCATGCTTTCTTGGCCATACAGTCAACATGAAAATATCACCAAGTATTGATATGCCTTCCTTAGTATCTTCGTCTTGTATACCTAGTTGGGTGTCATCCTGAATCTAGCCGGCTCCTTCACCGAGTTCTTCAAAATGACTCTCGAGTTGGTATTGTTGCTCGGTAAACTGAAGGGTGTCTCCATGATGGTCACGGGCTCTGTCATATGATACATCTTATCATAATCCACTTCCCTAAAGGTAGAAATAAGGGTCCCGTTGATACTGATCAATGTCATTGTCTCAGGATCATTATGTGATATGATCTAATGTATCATGTCCACACATGGGAATGCGATGTACCTGCACGCAATCTAGTACAAGTTGGACTCATGGATGTTCACATAGACTTGGCAGTCTTCAAGGTCTTCCCAAAATGTGCCTATGAATGCATCATTGACCTCTTTCCATTTCAGCTTGATGTACTTATCTAGAAATAACTTAGTATCTTCATAGATCAGTAGACTTGTGGACACTCGCTACACTTCTACTCTAGTTGCACTTCCATTAGTGTCCTTTGATCTTGCTCTCTTGGAAGCCATTGATCCTAAACTACAAAGAGGCAGACAAACACCTACTATATTTGGAGACAAAGTGGCATGCATGGAAAGAAATATGTCAGCGAAAACAAAAGTAAATTTCAGGAACGACATAACACATACCTGGGGAATGACTGGAGAGGATTACACAATTTCTTCTAGGAGGCTGAGACACTAGCTTCCAGACTTGCGCAAAGGCAATCTGGGTTATTTGGGAGGCATGAATAGCTGCTAAAATTGTGCAATGTACAATCTAGGATGGCTACTGACTGTTGGAATTGGGTAATGTGCAATTTTGAACTCGTAATAAGTGTAGACTCAGTGACTACATTGCGCAATTTTCTGGGCCAACAGTCATTGTCCCTTAGAATTGCGCAATGCAATGCTAGAGGAGAACTCCTAGGAAGAAATGTGAATTTCCTGAGGGGAAGATAGAGCCTTCCCTCTCAGGATTATGCAATGTTGTCTTCATGAGGCGGAGTCCAGGCCAAGGCTAGCAAAACCTGCCAATGGGCAACTAAAAGAAAATTTGAAAGTGAATGCATCGTGATATTGAGTGTAAGAAAACGATCGTGCATGCAAACAATGAATGAAATACTCAGAAAAGGAAACACCATGCATGTGGGTGAAGTGATTCATTGAATCGATGACTGTTTGTGCAAAATAGTTTCATGCATGCGTGTTATAGACATTTTTGGGTACTGCAACCCCAATCATAAATGTCCATAAACTAAGAGCTCCTAAGTCCCTAAAAGTGTTGCTTCACTACCTAAAGGAACAAGGTCGGCTGATTACATCATCTCCCAGAAGTTTTCCACAGAAAACTGCTCATAATTGGTCAAAACTGGACCATATAGAAAGCCCAGTGCAGAGGGTGTGATGCATAGTAGATTCCCAGTGTAAAAGGTGCGATTCATACTGGATGGACCCTCTGTAGGGTGCAATGGGTGAGAATGGACAAATGGCAGAGATAGTTTGCAAGGTGGAAGATCATAGAATCTTCCAAAAACTTCCCCTCTGACAATTGCCTCTCAGATTTCGCCTAGGGATGAGTAAGAGATCATCAATCTCCAAGTGGAATCAAGAACTATCAAAGAGAGGACACTAATCAAAATCCCAGAAGCTGAGTCACCCCCCTACAATCATCTATATATGGATCCCTCTTCACAGAGATCCAGAGGCTGGAATCTTGTATCTTGTAGAGAAGTGCTGTTGGTTTTCTAGTGTAACATCATAGTGTTTGGGTGATCTAAGCTTTACTTGAGGTGAAGAAGGGCTTTCTTGCTGGAGGATGATGCTGGGTCAGAACAATTGGTTGTAATCCTCTTGCTATTCTTGATATTAATAAAGCTATTCAAGTTTTCCTCCACATTCTTGTATGTCTGATTATATATGCATTTGTGTGGTTAATACATATCTGGTCTTGTGTTGTTTATGACTATAGATCTCTGTTATTCGATAGTATTATGTTGCTTTGATTCCATAGGTGCTCTTTGAAGTTGTGTAGATAAAGAAGGAGTGGCAAAGATCTATCGAGAAGGAGAGGAATTAGGCAAGGAACAAAGCACAAGACAAATATTGGTGTCCTTTGTTCCCCTCTTATCTATTTTTCATAAAGGAGAGCGAAAGTAATTTTAACTTGTTTGTTTCTAAGATAGCTACAAGTATTGGTGGGAGCGAATAGATTATTTGCTGGTCTAGTTTTTTCTGTTTTATAAACATACAGATGGAGCCTGAAGTCAAGCCAGCTAGCCTTCGAACTGCATTTGCTATGCAAGTGCAAAGTAGATCAATGTTGCTTTAGTCTATCTCCGGGTTTTATTTATAAATTGAACAATCGATCTGCAAACACTCTAATTGCCCTAATGGTGGCTCTAGTAACCTCCTTAGATCAACCCTTGTGATTTATATTTACTGAACATCACTTGCTCAATCTAAATCCCTGAACTGAACTGCAAATTGTGACCAAAGACTAGATAAAAGTCTCACACTGGTACCATCGCACCCTCTCTTCAAGGCAGTCTGTATGCATTGCACTTCCCGTGTGTAGTAGGTGAGATGCATACTCGATTCCCTGTGTGACAAGTGCGATGGTCAAGGAAGGTTAATTTTACCTTTAGACTTTGGTTTTTCTTCACTCTTTTCAGATATATTCAGGATTTTTGCTATCTGTGGTTAGTATATCTTTGTGGAAACCCCCTTCTCTTCCATCATTCTGCCTCCATTGTGCAAAGAACTGTAAATGTTTTTATGTATTGTGTGCCATTTTCAGTTCTTTTTTACAAAGAAGTAGCATAATCAGACTGTCGTTTCTTAATCTGAAAGTGTTCCAAGTGTCATTTTCAGTCATAGAAGAGAATCCCATTGCTCTTGATAGTCGATTGTACTGTTAGTCTTGTATGTGATTTGAATTAGTAGTTTTTCAAGTGTCAAAAACAGTTTTCACTTCAAAATCGTAAAGTGTCATCCTTATCTTCACTTCATTTTGAAAAGAAATTTGTTAGTATTGTCGCTTTGGAGAATAATTCAGATTTGCACTTAGCATTCTTCTTGTCATTCATACATTAAGAAGGCTGAAAACAAATACATGCATGTGCATTTGCATTTAGACTGCTTGGTTTGATTTAGGACATTGCATTTAGTGTGTGCTCTATGCTCTTTGTTGAAAGACCCGTAGTTCTCTTTCTTTAGTAGCTAGGATTTTCAATGCAAAAGAAGATTAAACTATTGTTTATCATCTTAGACTGCATTTTAGGAATTGTATAAATACATCATGCGGTGAACCTGAAAGGTAAATTTTTAAACAAGATCAACTATAAAATAAATTTAATGAACCTAACAACGCTTTGGAACCTAACGTACAACATCTAGAAGTCTAGGCTAGAGACGTATTTCGACGTCATAAAACCTGGTAACTATTGCTTTCATTGTTGGTTGGGTGATTCCTCCACTTTGAGATGACAAGTGCGAGTATAGACTTATGCTCCCACGTACCATCGAGTATATATTGAGAGACCACAATAGGCTATATCCTTTATCCTTAAGAAGCCGTGTCTGCCGCCCTATCGATCGCAACGCACTGAACACTACATTCGGGAAGATTGACTATAGTACCATAAAAAGTATTCTGCAGTTTTGCGATTGGTTTGGTAATCCCTCTGCCTAGACGTCCAGAGTAGTCTCTTTCACTCCTTTTTAAACTCCTTAAAAGAAAAGGTACATCTGAGCACTTGTCACTTCAGGCTCATTAAAAATCGAAGGCGACTAGATTCATCTTTTGTTTTTTCTTGACTCTTAAAATTTGAAAAAACAAGTTGTGTCAAAGCATCTAAAATTTATTTTAATCGGAATAACATCATAAGTTCCCTTGTTGGTCTTTAGGTTGAGAAAAATGGAGTCTACCAACCAAGGATTTCCCCTTGGAGGAAATCCTAGTCCTTTCTCCTCTTGGGGAGATGTTGGTGCACCCCATATGGCCACATTGTCACTTCTAGGGTTGACAATTGGCATGCTTGTATGGCTCTTCTCTACCTCATTCGTTCAGAATACCGTAATTCCTGAATAGTCAAGTCAGCAACTAGATGATACTAGAGTTACCCCCCAACCTTCTACTTCATTTGTTTCTCCCTCTCCTCCTTTCTCTTCGCTTGATGAAGATAGTAAAGCTAAAGATCAGGTAACTGAGAAGAAGAAGAAGCGGAAAGAGAAAAAGGAAAAGAAGAAGAAGGAGCTAAAAGCAAAAGGGGGCAACCATGCATCATCTAGCGAAAATCCTCACACCTCACCATCTAAACCTAAATCTCCATGTGTCATTTGTAAACGAGACCACTATCATCGAGATTGTCCTCGCATCCCTCGGATCTTAAGGGATTGGTCTCCTCATTTGCAAAATCTGGTGTCGTCAACATCTAATGATCATGTTGAAAGTACATTGTCAAACAGTGAAAGAGAAGTATCTGGACAGAAAAGGAATCGCAAATTTCCTTGTAAACTATGTGAAGGTGATCATGTCGTCCACCATTGTCCCTTCCTAGACGAAGCTAAAAGAGTTTTGGATGACCGTCCTACCTCACCGCTATGGCTCCCTCCTAGATATAAGAAACTCTTGCCGAGTCCACCACTGGTTGAAAATCTGGCTGGCACGTCATTGTGGTCGGCCGAAGCATCTATCATTGAAAATAAACCCTCTAAATCCATACCAGACGAAAGTCAAAAGTTCGAGGCGACAGTTGACCCAGTCTTGCCTTCAGAAGGTCCATCTTCAAATGATACCGTCACTGAAAAGAACGAGAACGACACCATTCAAATTCTTTTTGTAAACACTGACTCTAATGAACTTGTGGGCAGTCTACCCATTCCTTTACCATAGGAAGTAAGTTCGTTAGAGTCGTATCCGACCGTTTATTCAGTCCCACCTCCAAGCAACCTAGTCGTTTCCTTTGATTGGAATCTACTAGGCAGACCCCGTTTACCAGCTAGTGTACCATTCTGAATCATTGTACAATCTTACAGAATGGTCATGGTTGGTACCATTATAGATGAAGGGGCTTCTATGAGTATCCTTTCCTCAACTACTTGGAAAGCGCTTGGTTCGCCATCGCTTCAGCCTGAAATGAGAAATCTGACAGGCTTTGACAAAGGAACCAGTCGACCGTTAGGGATCCTTCCCAATGTGCCCATTACTTTGAGAAGGAAAATCGTTCACATGAATGTGATGGTAGTCCAAGGACCCCTAGATTATAATCTACTCCTTGGGTGTGACTATATTTATTGCATGGGAGCCGTTGTCTCCTCACTCTTTAGAGTAATGTGTTTTTCGCATGAAGGCAGAATGGTCAAGCTCATAGACCAGCTGTCATTCCCCAGCTCACACATAGCAAATAGTCAAATACCATCCCTAAATGGTCTTTTCATGTAAGGAATGTCTCATCGATCTCCAGTCCGTCCACCTGATGAGCGTGAGTAATTCAGGAGGATGTGACTGAAACCGAGGGGGCATGCACCCTGGCCTGCTTCGGCAAGGAAACTCTAGGTATAAAGTACGTTTCCATGGAGGAAAATGACTGATCTGACACATTTCCTTATACGAAAAGGGAGTTAGACCAGAATAATATTCCCTCGTCAAGGTTAGGAGGTTGGGATTTAGAACCACCCTAGTCCAGATGGACTAAGCCACAAAGTGTTTCTATCTACAGTGTGGATGGAAACTATCTTGCAAAAGCAGGAAGTTCTATATGGTAACTGGAAATTTTTCATTATTACCTGGGGGCATGCAAACCTTTTTGAATGCAAGCAAAGAGCGACCATTTATTTTTTAAATTTGTAGGTCCTCTAACCCTTTAAACTCATAGGATTGGTCATTTCCTAACTTGCATAAAGAAAGGATCTAGGGCAAAGCTTTGAAAGGTGCAAGCTCCATAAAAAATGGCATCTGAGATGAGATATCCTTATTATACGACTGGCACAAGCAGTTTTTTCATGGAGTTCAAGCTCGTTAAAAATTAAACATAAGCAATGAGCAAATGTTTCCCCAATGTTTAAGCTCATTAAAAAATGAACTGATCTCCAGTAAATAACCATTGTGAATGCATTATCATTAGCCTTCAATCCTTGGTCGTGTTCTCATCATCACCTCCATCTTTTAGCCGATCATATGCCTCCATTTGATTGTTTACCCTTTTTGAAGAACATCTACGAAGAGTGGTTCTACAAGCCATCCTTGTGACACTACCGTGATTGGAAAATTCCAAACCTTACCTGGAATCAGCTGCTACCCGAAATCATCACTTGTTCCTTGAAAAATGAGTCTCCTCTAAATCTCTTTTCAACTGACTCGTAAAATATGAAAAGATTGCAGAGCGATTATCCTCTATGGCTCGTTAAAGTCATCAGAAGTGCTATCCCTCCTCTAGATTTTAATCTTTTTGGACCTGAGGGATTATTACACAAAAACATCGAGCTCTTGTCTTATTTGGCTCGTTAAAACTATCAAAACTTCATCCCTTTCGTATTATTTTACACTTTTTCGGACTTAAGGGATTATATGACGAAAGAGAATCATTAGAGTTTCCTTTCTGCCTCTTTTTCAGACTCTCTAAAAATGAAAAAGGACCGATTTATCATTGTCATTAAGCTCGTTAAAGCCAATAGCGACAAACTTGTCCAAATGGACGAGAACGAGTTTCATTGTCGCTAAGCTCGTTAAAACATAGCAATGGGTTTGCCCGAAGGGCAGATTATAGAACAAGCATATGTTATCCTCCTCAAGCTTGACAAAAATAAAGAGGTACTGGTCAGCAATGACTGGGGAAAATTGGGAAGAAAACTTGAAAAAAATTTATTGGTAGCGAGTCGGTCTTCAACATGACACTTTCACTCCGTCCGAGTTGGGTTGGGTTATTCCGTTCACCGGTCATATTACCATGGCTCCGTCACACCATCCATCTTTGGGGTTAACGCTACCAATCCATTGTCAGTGTCGCCGGTACGTTCAAGAGAAGTCACTCAGAGAATTCGCCTATGTCTCATCCATTGTAATACATTCACACTCCATTCTTTCATGACCTCCACCCTAAACCATGTATCATCAGGTCGTTTTCACCTCCAAAATCATTTTCTCTGTTCCATGTCGTATATGTGGGATTCATTAAGGCCCTCCTACAACGGGTTTCTTCTTGTCGACATCAACTCATTATCCAAGAAGTCGACCTAGAAACAACCCCTTCAGTACTTTGAAACTTGCATGCCTCAATGGCAAGTTTCTCACTTTCGGCGACATGTTTACATCAGTGGCCTTCGATCGGAAGATTTTGCATGGTGTTTGACGCCAAGTCCCTTTTTCACACCACGCAAATTGTACTGTAGTACCTTGAGTATTATTGTCATTATTGGTGATCCCTCTCGCACCTGTTAATAGCTTACATCATTGGCTGGTAATCAGGCGATGTCTTTCAATGTTCGACTCCATAACATTTTTCACATGGATTGACTTGTACTCTAAGTGAAGAATGAACGAGTTTTGAAGACCCCAAATCTAGTTTCATCCATCTGGGCTGCAATATATTCAGGAATATAAAGACATCAAATGTACATCATTTCTGAACAGATGATCATCCAAATCAAAGGATGATGACTCCGTCTGAATCATCAGTCTGCCACACAGACGGTTGTCTGTCCT
This sequence comes from Pinus taeda, assembly GCA_000404065.3. Taxonomy (NCBI): domain Eukaryota; kingdom Viridiplantae; phylum Streptophyta; class Pinopsida; order Pinales; family Pinaceae; genus Pinus; species Pinus taeda. Next base: position 7,131 of record APFE031389837.1, on the reverse strand, counting down.
ATGTACATGAAAATGAATTTATAAAACTGAGCATGGGAATCCTCGCCTCAACTAGATCATGAAGAATATTATGAAGATAATGTATTGTATTGTATCTTATTACAGGTCATCTCCCAGCTCGAAAAAACTTCGGATCCTCATGGTAAATCATTTCACCCGACATCAAAAGATTAATGACCTCATGCTTTAGGGGGAAACTGTTATAGATATTTTTGGGCAATGCAACCCCAATCATAAATGTCCATAAACTAAGGGCTCCTAAGTCCCTAAAAGTGTTGCTTCACTACCTAAAGGAACAAGGTCGGCTGATTACATCATCTCCCAAAAGTTCTCCACAAAAAACTGCTCAGAACTGGTCAAAACTAGACCATATAGAAAGCCCAGTGTAGAGGGTGCGATGCATACTACCTTCCCAGTGTAAAAGGTGCGATGCATACTGGATGGACCCTCTGTAGGGTGTGATGGGCGAGAATGGACAAATGGCAGAGACAATTTGCGAGGTGGAAGATCATAGAATCTTCCAAAAACTTCCCCTCTTACACTTGCCTCTCTGATTTCGCCCAGGGATGAGTAAGAGATCATCAATCTCCAAGTGGAATCAAGAACTATCATAGAGAGGACACTAATCAACATCCCAGAAGCTGACTCACCCCCCTACAATCATCTATATATGGATCCCTCATCACAAAGATCCAGAGGCTGGAATCTTGTATCTTGTAGAGAAGTGTTATTGGTTTTCTGGTGTAACATCATAGTGTTGGGTGATCTAAGCTTTACATGAGGTGAAGAAGGGATTTCTTGCTATAGGATGATGTTGGTTCAGAACAATTGGTTGTAATCCTCTTTCTATTCTTGATATTAATAAAGTTATTCAAGTTTTCCTCCACATTCTTGTATTTCTGATTATATATGCATTTGTGTGGTCAATACATATCTGGTCCTGTGTTGTTTATGACTATAGATCTTTGTTCTTCGATAGTATTATGCTGCTTTGATTCCACAGGTGCTCTTTGAAGCTGTGTAGATAAAGAAGGAGTGGAAAAGATCTATCAAGAAGGAGAGGAATCAGGCAAGGAACCAAGCGCAAGACAAAGGTTGGTGTCCTTTGTTCCCCTCTTATCTATTTTTCATAAAGGAAAGCGAAAGTAGTTTTAACTTGTTTGTTTCTAAGATAGCTACCAGTCTTAGTGGGAATAGAAACTCTAAGTGGACACTATTCCCAGTAACAATGCGACAATAGTGAGATGCTAATGGAAACTAAAATGGTGCTAGTACAAGCTACTATGCATGTAAACGATAGAAAGAATTCAAAGAAATCAAGAAAACAACACTTACACAAACAAATACACTAAAAGCGACAAAAATGCTACAAAAAACAAGTTGAGACCACTTACCCATAAATAGCTGAGTCAAATGTGTCAAAGAGTCCTGGATGTGTTGTGGCATGATAGAGCTCCAATATTTATGTGAAGAAATGAGCTCTGAATCATCAAATAAATAAGTTTGAAGCTCATGATGCGCAGGCCACAAATCTAGGAAAAAGCGATGCTTGGAAGAAATAATCTAAAATGATCTTTGCATGTAACCTCCAGATGCTAAAAATAGCTCCCTAAATCAAAGGATGCCTTTTGCATTTTTCCTTTTGCTATTCTGGGAAAAAGAAATCCATGCACGCAAGTCAAGTTTCTTTGGTCTCAGGTGGAACTGGTCAACCCAACTGCACATGCAAGAGACTGCTCAACTGGTGGGAAAGAATGAGCATTTCTAGAAAGGCGCTGGGTTGGCTACCCAGGCTATCTGCATAATTTTTGGGTAGAGTAGCTAACTGCTACCCATGATTGTGTAATTCCTAGGCTCAACATCCCTGCTAAGAGGAATTGCATAATTTTTTGGATGAATCTTAACTAGCATATTTGCAAAATTCTAGAGCCTAGCAAGTTGCTAGACATAATTATGCAATTTCTGGAGGGAAGGTTGGTTGCCCTCCAAAATTATGCAATTTCTTGAGGGAGCTTCTTAGCCTACAGCTAGACCAAGTCCGGAGATAGCCTATGAGGGGAATGTAACAAGCTTTCATGGACAAGCTGTCTTTTTGTAAGAAAATCACTAAAGCTTGTTTACATGATGAAGCAAGACATGTTGTTGTAAAGGGTTGGTAGGGAGGCTCCAAAATGAAGCTAAGGCAAAATTTTGGAGGGTGTTTGTAGCTTCTACAACACTTTGCGACACACTGGTATAACTCCATCTCTCTGAATGGAACTTGTTCGTGAAAAAAAAAAAGTCTAACACCTGCAGAAGTATTGCTCAGTTCTCAGTTCATCTTGGTTTAACACTAGCTTGATTGTAAGATGTAGCATCTACCAATCTTGTGGTCAATTGACACACATTCCAAGCCAAGGAAATATAATTATTTTGATTAGGGTTGAGGGGTATATTGGTGCACAAGAAGTATAGTCATCAGAATCTTAGTTTCATCTTTGGTGTTGCTTTGTTGTCAGTAGCCCTGGACAGTACCCCGGAGGAGTCACATAGGAACACAAGCATCATTATGTTGCCAGTGAGCCTGGTGAGTACTCCGATGGAGTTACTTGCATCACCTCTCTGTGCAGGAAGCCTTTCTCTTCTTTCACCTGATTCATTTTCCTTTTTTTCAATAATTGTTTTTTTCTATTTTCTTATAACTATGCATAAAACTTATTCATTTTAGAGGTAGACAAGGGATCCCGACTTATTGAGAGAATACAAGGTTGTTCTTTTAGAGAAGTATTTTATTATATACCTCTGACATGCTTCTTAAGGTTTTCCCCCTCACCTTACTCTACATGACTGAGCTAACAAGGGTTAACCTAAAAACAACTAACTAGAGTATGTGACACTAGTTAGCATGCAAGCATTGTGTTTTCAACAAGGCTCACTTCGAATAATGTGTATTTTCCATTGACGTATCATGGAATAAATGTAACAATTTCTTCATACAGAGGTAGGATGACAGATTACCAAGTAGTGATAGCTGTATAAGGCCTCTTGCACTTTGCCCAACTTGTTTCAAAAGTCATACATGGTTTCATGTGAAACTAACCTATGAACAAAACAAGAAAACAAACAACAAACTAAAGTAGAAGCAGAAGCAAATGTGAAAGAAAATTAAGAAAACAAGAAGGAAAACAAACAAGAAAAGAAGGTAAGAAAACAAGCATGAAAGAAAAAAAACAGAAAGCAAAGACTACTCATACTCCTAACATAGCGGTGCATGGGCTTGATGTGAAGTGTAGAAATTTTGAATAATATGGCACTTATTCATAGATATTATCTCTATTATACACTATTTGCATAATCATGCATAATACATAACCTCCTCTACGTTGATCATAAATTTATGGAATTAAAACATCAATCGCATGCGCACATTGAAGCATCAATCACACATATCAACACAGTATGTACCCGGGGAAAGCATATAGCTGAAAACCCCCAACTATTTGTATATTGTATTGATTGAGAACATGTAACAATACATAGTATAATACTCCTCACAAGTACTCAGTACTATCTCCACCTGTTACACAGAAACTAGCTCAGATCTGAATCAATCACTGGCTCAAATCTCCTCCGCTGTCTGCCTGCCTCCACTGTGAAATCCTGCATGAGAATAGATGAGAATGGCTGAACCAAACTTTTATTTCCCTTGTGTAGCACTACACAATCCTCATTGGCATTACTCAATCCATTGATTGTGCAAATCACATGCACAACTATAGTCACAACTCACAATTGTCTTGCCCTTTCACTCACCTCTAACACTTGTCTCCACTGAACTATCCATGCACTGAGTTAACTATTGTATTCCTCAGTTGATTTATGAGATAATAATTAGTGAATTAATTAATAACTAACTCACACCTCTCAACACTAGTTTATTTGTTAGTTAGACTAAATACAACTAGTTCAACTAAGTCAAACTGAACACAACTCCATCAACTCCTAATCCAACTCCACAGAACTCAGTCACTGAAGTCCTAACTGAAGTCCTCCATGCAATAGCTCAAGTAACCCATAAGAAACATGTATTTCCTTCTGGAAGCTGCATGTGCCACATCCGTAGCTCGAACTAAAGTGCTCCAAGAGAATAAGATAATGTTTATAGTCCAAATATTATTAAGAGCTAATAATATTTTATTGTTTCTATTTTTAGCCTGGTAGTCTAAAAATAGACTCCGGCCCATATGTCTAAAAATATGAAGTCCATATATTTTTACCAACATGACCAATCATCCACAAATAGCATCCTGCAACTCATAGACCATGATCCATATGTCTAAAAATAGACTTTGCGCCAAAAATAGCCAGCGGGCCCACTTAGTGAAGGCGACTTCTTTTCACTAAGCTCCATCATCTTGTTGCATTTTCAACATGAAGTGATATTTCCAATGCAGCCACCAGCCCATTAGTTGACCCATCTTGGTGAAGGCTTGGTCTGCGAGCAACCCGGCTGTGCAAACTAGCAGACAAGAAAGATATAACAACGAAGACAAACACACTTCATGTTTCAAAGTGTCCACGAGACATAAGTGAGTGCAAGTACATGACATGTCGTTCGTAGACTTGTCACGTGCTATGCGACACTACGTGAAGCTTTAAAGCACATGCATACTCTTGACTATGAGATGCAAGCAAATGAAACAAACAAAGACAACTTGTGTTGCGCAGGCGTGCTTGCAATGTAAGATTCCTCCAATGCATGAGTGATGGGATCGTGCAGCTTGAGTGGAGGAAGCATTATATGTGTGTGGGATTGATCTTCAATGCATACATATGAGTGATGAGGAGCCTCATGTAATTGAACAACTTCCTAATCGGAAGCGAAACCAACCTCAGGAAAGCGAGGGCCTGACATAACCATCAACTTGGGATAAAGTGCCTCAACAGTCTGGGGTGTTTCGACTTCACCCTCAAATAGATCATTGTAAACTGGTGGCTTTGAAAAATAAACTACGACAGAATTATGATCGTGATCAAATATGGGAGTAAACGGACCATGACATCCATGATAAAAAATAAATGATTTCATCTGCATCATCGTGATTTGATGAATCAAACAGAGGGGTAGATGAGAAGCAAATAAATTCATCCTATTTGTTTCTAAAAAAGGGACATGAAAAATCAAGTGGATTTTCAATGAATAACGCATCTTCTCCATTGTTGAATGATGGACTCACATTCGGTGTGTCCTATGAGTGATCAACAATGGGTGCATATGTATACTAAGATAGACATGCGAAATCATGGATGGCAGGTTCACCAAAGATGTTAGAAAAGAACAGAGGAGGCTCGAACAAAAGGTAGTCATCCTTTGTTGAGTGTTGATACTCAAGCTCCTAGTCATATTCTTCATGAATGATAGCGCATGTTCGCTATGGAACACCAACTCTGTTAGTATCTTGATCCTCATTCAGAACAAGTGTAGAGTCCAGAATGGAAGAACACAAGACAATATCATCTAGAGGACCAACCAAGTATGAAGACGAAGGTTGTGGTACAAAATTCATATGAAAACTCGATGGACTCACATCCAAATTTGCATGAAACTTAAGCGAACTAATGTTGGGAGGATGTGACAGGTAAACAAATGTGTGAGCATGATCTCCCGTATCACTTTCTTGTGGTGGAGTTGTTTGATGAGGGGACGGTGGAAAATCACTTGTGATAGTTATCGCATCCATCTATGATTGTGTAGCTTCATCACTAACGAATACTGAGAGAGGCTTAATTTCAAAATTATTCATGGGATGAGTAGATTTATTAAGGCAATACTCGAATCGATCCCAAAGATAGAAAAATTTCATCTGGCTCTTTGGAGATTGAAACTGCAAATCATGGAAGCGCTGCCAAAAATTCATAGGTGATTTATGTGGAGCCTTCCATTGTTGTAACAATTTTTGGTCAAGATGTTCTAGAACAAAATTACATCATTGAAGACACCTTCAACAAGATCACAAAAGTGCTCAAGTGAGTGCACGTTATCAGCCGATAGGCTGCACAACCATCGATGTGGAGATTCATGAAGTGTGTATGCAAGAAGTAGACTAGCTTGTTCATCAGAACATCCATCTTCCTCATGAAGCATGGAAATAAATTCATGTAAGAACTCATTCTAGGCCACTTTTCCTTCACCTTCATACGTGTATGTGGACAAGAGATCGAAAAACTCCCTCGTGATGGTAACAGATTTGTCATGCGAAAAACATCGCAGAGGTAGAAGAGTGCAAGACTCCATGATAGATTGAAAAGGTTCAAAACAAGATGATAGGACAAAGCTTGTCATTCAGCCCTACTTCTTGTGCCATAAATGTTGATGGTGTTGGACCCACCAACATGTCAGGGGATGCCCCCGGTAAGAGGTCGCAATTGAAGAAATTCCCACCTGTAGATCACCTGATAATGCAATAGACTAAAGCAAAATACTTGATCTACTTCTACAACCAATTTAGTGGAAGCTTAATCAAACATGAGAAACATCAATAAGAACACATATAACTGATATGGAGAAATCAATCACACATAGCACAAAATAATTTACCCGAGGAAAGCCTCAACCTAAAACCCCAACTCTGTATTATCATACAAGTGGAAATATAGATAGTATTACAAAAAGAATCAGCTCAAAATCTATCCCGATTTTTTTGCAATAACTCTGCTACTCATAGACAGTCAAAGGCCTCTATATAACCTTTGGTCTGCCCTCCAAGCCTCCTATTTCTTTGTGCAATTATGATTGGGGTCCAGTGCAACCACTTGTGTGAATTGGCCTCTTCACACACTCACTAATCTCTAATCCAACTACGCAGTCCTAAACGAGATAAATCCTCATCATGGATGAGATTTCCTTATAGGAAAAATTTCATCCAACTGATAGTACATTGTGTTGAAAATGCAGCAACATGATGGAGCTTAGTGAAAAGAAGTCGCCTTCACTAAGTGGGCCTGCAGTCTATTTTTGGCGCAAAGTCTATTTTTAGACATATGGATCATGGTCTATGAGTTGCAGGATGCTATTTATGAATGATTGGTCATGTTGGTAAAAATAGATGGACTTCTATTTTTAGACATATGGGTGGAGTCTATTTTTAGACT
>APFE031389820.1:0-10872 GCA_000404065.3 Pinus taeda | reverse complement strand
ACTATACAAAGAGCTCCTCCAAACTCAGGAAAAGCTGTAGGAATCAGAGGCCACATTAGAGGCAGCATTACAGCAAAAGGAGGCAGGGCAAACCTCACAGCCACCTCTAGAAACAATAAATCTTGAGGAAATCCCTCAAGCCACTGCCCCTCCTAGCCAACAGGTACAGCAGGCAGAACCATCCACCTCAGCACCAACAACGGAGCAGGCTGAAAGCCTAGAAATGCAGAAGCTGAGGAACGAAATTCAGGTCTTGGAGTCTCAAATGTCTAAGCTGAATCAAGCCAAGGACACTCTGGCAAAAGTAAATGAAAAATATGACAAGTCCAAACAGAATGTGGCTGAGAGAGAGAGGGAGGTAAAGGCCCTAAAGAAAAGGATAGCTGATCTAGAAAAAGAGCTCACATTAGACAAAGTCACATCTGAGCTCAAGAGGGTCATATGGGGCCACATTAGCCAATCTATCACAGATCAGTGGGAGTATATTGAGGCCATCCATGAGTAAATAACGCTCATTGGAAAAGCACATAAAGAGATACAATGAGCAAGGGCATCTCTAGGCAGTATGCCTGAGATTGCCAATAAAATGATAAATGTGTTAAATTACAGAACAAGCTCCCAGCTCATCAAAATGGGAATTGGAAACAGGACAGAGACTATCTCACTAATAAAAAGGGTCCTGACATTGAGAAGCCTGGTCCAGACTCTGGAGCGAAGAGTCCAGGACATGCAAGCAGACATCAACAAGTTTCAGAACAGGTTTTTGGCATTACAAAACAGAGGTCTGCCTAGCCTGCTGGAACCATCAGGAAAGTTACTCTCACATGAGAAATATGCCAAGAGAGTAAACACTTTTGCACTAAATCAGATTTCAGAAGCAGCAAGTTCATCAACAGAAACAGGACCAATAACAGGGAAGATCCTCTTTAACAGAGTAGAAAATCTATTTTTTATTATGAATGAGATTACACATTTGTTTGATGAGCCTCCTCATTTTTATAAATATACAGAGGCTGATGAGACCATGGGGTCAATTTTGAAGCATCAATTGCCTGCACCATATGTGTGGGAAGATTTGATAAGGTTACTGTTAAATCAAAGTCAGTAATTGTAATTTTGCTTTTTGAAAATATTTAAATTTTCATACACAGGAATATAAAGACACATCAGCAGCTATGCAGTAAGAGGCTGAGCCAACTCAACAGAAGTATTCGGCCACCACAGCATCATCAGCAGTCACAGGTGACAGGGCCGAGAAACTACAGAAAGATACAGCTGCACAGACACGTCATTCAGTAGTTACACCAAAGCGCTCAACCGACTCTGTGAGCTCCAAAGGTCAAAATTGTTCTGACAGGAGTTAAGAGCCTTTAAAGTTCATTAAAGATTGTAATAACTTTCATTTGCAATCTCTGTACCAGTTAATGAAGATATTTTCCCTCTCAGATGACTCAATGCATGAGATATTTTGTAATAGACCTCTATATATTCCCCCTCGCATTCGTTAGCAGGGGTTGGACATTGGATGTAAGAAATCTTTGATATCTATTCTGCTCCTCTTCTACTGTAAATCTTCGGAGAATTAATACAAAGGATGATGGAATTTCCAAAGCTCTGTGTCTTTTGATGTCTTGCTGGTGTATAGCTGAATGTTGCAGGATTCCTGCGTATCTCATGACTCAATAAGTTTCTCTTGTTACTCTTTGTTACATGTTTGTTATCTCTCATATATCATTCATGTTTCCCATGTTTTAAATATCTAAATAGCAAGGAAAAAGAATAGTCTCAGGATTTAATCACAGATTACCCTGAACTCAATCTAAGCTATTATAAATGTTTTCTTCAGTTATGGTAATGAAAGTGTAATTTTTAACTACTACCTTTCACACTATATCATCACAGTGATCTATTGTTTAAGGAATTCAAGTTTTGCTCCTGAGAAATACATCCCTTTCTCACATCTCAGCTTAGTGAAGAATTCTTAACTGCTTTTCACTAGTTGTTCACACTTCATTATCACAATCTACAGTTTGTTTTATGAAATATATAAAGGCCCTGTAATTCCAGCTGCACCAAACTCAGGATTTCAGGAAACCAACAGCCACAGACTCCATTGCCCAGTGGATTAATTCACCTGCAAAGAACATTTCAAAACTATCAGAAAAACATCCTCCCAACCAAAACATAAAACAAACAAACCCTTACTTCATAACTAGCCTAAAATCTCCATAGAACAGAGACAAACCTTATAGAAAGAGCCCTCTCTGATTACAGCTGGGCTAGAAGCTGTAATCCAAAGATTGGTTAGTGGTTACCCCGGCTGTATTCCCTTGGGAGTCATAGGGAACAACCTGTGTGTTAACAACCTCCAAGTTTGTATGAACCCTGGTTTGATGAAGTAAAGTCGGTAGCCCCAAGAGTTGTAGCATCCTTGCTGCAATACTAGTGCTCATCATATTGCCTGAAGGATAATTATCCCACCCCATTCATCGATGAGATTGTTGATGACTGCGCTAGTTGTGAAATCTATTCATTCATGGATGGATTTTTCTACTACAATCAGATCAACATTCTCTTAGTAGATTAGGTGGATGTTGGTGGCCACCCACATATCCCACTTGGAACCCCATAACTATCTCTTTCAATTTTTCAGTTTTCTTATTTGTAGCACAATATGCTATTTTTAGTAGTTTTTTGGGTCCTGAGCTTCCGGAGCCGTTTTGAGGCACTAAATGACATTTTTTGTGAATTCTGGGAACAACATGGGTCCATGGACTGATGTTGCTCTGCCCAATGTTGTATTCTTTGGATAGAGCTTTTTAATGAGATATTGTGTGCATCAAACTGAGATTGTATGCCAAAGTTACAACCCAGGAAGTTGATGTACCAATTTACCAGAAATGGGGCCCATAGTTTGGCGTTTCATCTCTTAGGGTTAGGTTTTTGGATGTTTCGGGTTTTCCATTGTTTCTCAACAATAAACAGGCCTTCAAGCCCCATTCTAACATTATTCAGAGGCTTGTAGCTGCCACATCTGTTCTCTGAGATAAGCTACCATCACCCTAGTTGGTTTATTTCCATTTCTGTTTGTAAGCACATTTCAATATTTTACATTAATGAAATGAAGTATTATTTCTGTTGCATATCTATATTTATGGTTATATATGTAATTTTTTGTGTTCCTATTTAAAGTCGGATTAGTGGTATCAGAGTGGTCTGCTTTTTGTCTGTTTTTCTTTGCATGTCCCCAACTAGGTCATGATATAAGGAGTTAGGGCTTGAACTAGTCAAACCTTTGCAAGACTAGCCTCACAAATTCCGATGGCCTTCCATGGTGGATGAAAATAAAGATGAGGGGGTATGAGATCTTATCAAAATCTTGTTCGAGGAAGCCCTCGAGCGATAATGGAACACGATGATGGACAACTTTGCCCAAATCCTTCAGCGGCTACCCAAGGGTGATGCATTGACTTCCAACAGCTACTCTGGAAATGCCACACTGTTTAAGGTACAAGTTAATTTCGAAATCCCCATATTCAAGGGCGAGCTAGGCACAAATTTCATAGATAAATATTTAAGTCTAATAGAAGGTTATTTTTCTGTGCATGATTTTTCCAGTCGGGAAAAGATTATTTTTGCTCTTCTCAAAGCAGCCCCCCACGTCAAGGATTGGTGGGAAACCTTCTGCGAGTAGAAGGATGAATGTACAGGCTCACTATTTTCAGCCGCACCCTCTTGGAATTCATTTCAAGATGCCATTAAGGAGCAGTACTACCCTATCAAAAGCTATGAGGACAAATACATAAAGTGGACCACGCTGCGACAAGGAAGGGACCAAGATTTGTTAGAGTTCACAAACATTTTTCATACCCTTTGCACACAGTTGGGTATCAAGGATTCTAAGCTGCATTTGGTACTCAAATACCACGGCTACCTACACAAGTACATCCAGGACAAGATGGAGTTCCTAAACATCTCCTTGCTTGGCATGGCATGCTGATACATTATCAAAATCGAGCAAAATTTTAAACAAAAGAAGCAAGACTTTGGATCTGCGAAATTGAAGAACAAAGGACAAAGCCAAGGTGGGGTGACCCAAGATAGCCCGTCTAAGCCACAGGAAAAGAACAACACCTTAAAGTCAAAGAAGGACATGGGAAAGTGGTGTGAGTTCCATAACAACCCCACTGACAACACAAGTGAGTGTCGGACCAGGCAGTCGTTGGTGTCCGAGTTGAAGGCTTCAGAATCATATGCATGTTCTGACCCTGAGTTAAAACCCAACAAGGGGAATGGCAAAGGGAAGCAGATCATTGATGTGGAACCCAACACCATTGTTGCCACCACCAAGATCCATAAGAATGAGCGTGAAGATCCAAAGGAGGGATGGTGTCTTTTCCACTCATAGATGTGGGTGAAGGGTTCACCGTTGCAATTCATTGTTGATAGTGGGAGCCATAAGAATGTCATTGTAGTAGAGGTCATGAAGCGGTTGGGCCTACTGACTACACCACACATCCAACTGTACAGTATTAGGTAGCTTCACCAAGGATGAGATCTTCGAGTTTTCCAGCAGTGTCACCTTCCCTACAGCATCAAACCCTTCACAAACGAGGTATTGTGTGATGTTGCACCTCTGGATGTTTGTGATGTGTTATTAGGCCAACCATACTTGTGGAGCCCACATGCCATGTATGAGTCAAGGCCTCCTGATGTCATTATTTGTTTATGTAATTCATTATACATGATACCGGAGGTAGCCCCACCTACCTCCACCTCTTTTATCACTGCTAAGATATGCAACAAGCTCATCTCCTAGACTAGGAAATTCATTTTTTGTCTGCTTCACTCCCAAAGTAAGGGGAATATCATCACCACATCCATGACCCCCATGAAGGGTTCCTCCACGCAACAACAACAACATATGGATATGGTCATGAAAGAACACAAAAACATCTTCTCCTCACCTACAGGTGTATCGTTGCACTGTCAGATCAAGCATTCATTCGATTTGACTCCCAGAGCTCCTCTACCCAACGGGCTAATATATCACTGCTCGATTCTAAAAATGATAGGTACATGAAGTGACATGGTCCTTACACCAATACCAAGGTTGTGGGGAGCAATTCTTTAGAGCACAACATTCCCCCATTCCTTTGCTTGCACCGAGTTTTCAATTTGGACCACGCTCTACCATGTTTCCCACCATTACTGGACACATAAGATATTATAGAACAACTCACGAGGGACCAAGTTCAACAAATAAAGCAACTCAACTCAATGGGGACCATTGCTTCTTAAGGGGGGAGGAATGATCTAGGTGGATGTTGGTGGCCACCCACCTATCCCACTTGGACCCCCACAACTGTCTCCTTCAGTTTAGTTTCCTTATTTGTAGCACAATTTACTATTTCTAGTAGTTATTCGGGTCCTAAACTTCTGGAGCTGTTTTGAGGCCCTAAACAACAGTTTTTGTGAAATCTGGGAGCAACATGTGTGCATTGGCAAATATTTCTCTTTCCAAAGTTGTATTCCCTGGATAGATGTTTCTAACAAGCTATTGTGTACATCAAATGGGGATCATATGCCAATGTTACGACCCCGGGAAGTTGATGTACCTATTTCCCTGAGATGGGGCCCATAGTTTGGCATTTCATCTCCTAGGGTTAGGCTTTTGGATGCTTAGGGTTTTCCATTTTTTTCAACAATAAATAGGCCTTCGAGCCTCATTGTAACACAGTTCAGAGGCATGTAGTTGCCACGTCTCTTCTCTTAGATAAGCTACCACCACCCTAGCTAGTTTATTTCCATTTATGTTTGTAAGAATATTTCAGTATTTTACATTAATGAAATGAAGTATTATTTCCAATTCATCTCTATATTTATGGTTATATCTGTAATCTGTTTCATTCCTATTTAAATCCAGATCAACGGATCAACCCAAAACTGCATTTGTTTGTCTCTAGGGTGTGTTTTCCTACCAAAAACTCCCTTTTGGGTTAAAGAATGTTGGGAATATGTTTCATAGGGTGATTAATGACACCTTTAATGATATCAAACACATCCTGCAAACTTATCTAGATAGTCTCCTTGCTCACTCAAAACATCAAGTTGATCACCCAATGCATCTTAGAGAAATTTTCTTACAATGTGGGCATTACAATATTCAATTAAATACTCACAAATGTGTGCTTTGCATTATCTCTTGCTGAATTCTTAGTTTTTTTGTTTAAAAAAATGGAATTCGTATCGATCCTTTGAGAGTTCGGTTGATCATAAATCTGCCTGCACCTTCTTCCCTCCTTTAGCTCCAAGGACTCCAAGGGAAGGCTAACTTTCTATGGAGATCTGTCCCCAAATATGCTAAGTTGACCAAAGGATTTACTTGCCTATTAGAAAGGGGTAGCCTTCCATGGGGGTGATGCTGATTAAATGACGTTTAATTCCTTGAAATATGTACGGATTCAGGCATTTGTGTTATATCCCCTGGATTATGAGTGCGATTATTTCCTATATCTTGCCACTATAGTTACTACCATCGCAATGGTATTGGTCCAAGAAGATGATGTACGGAGTTAACATTCCATTTACTACTTGAGTCAAAATCTCAATGATACCGAAGTCATGGAGACTAACATCAAGAAGTTAGATTTGGTGGATATTCAAGCTATCCAATGATTCTACCATTATATATCGCTCCGGAAAGCTGTGGTTATTTCAGATTTCAACCCTACGACATACATATTTTCATGTCACTTGTTTAGGGGAAAGTACTCCGAATTGATTGTCATTGTATACGAGTTTGACCTGGAATTCATCAAATCCAAGTCAAAGAAATCCTTAGCTTTCACTTAGCTGATTTGCGACCTTCCCCACTGGTGGTTCTGAATCCACGTCTGAAAATTCAATCACAAAAGAGTCATTGTTCCTGATTGCTTCATCTAACCCATGGCATGGAGACATATTTTTATATCTCTAGGCCCATACTTTTCAGCCTAATACATCTCATTCTGAGCAATAATGTATTTGATATCAAGACAAAGATTATATAATCATTGGTGACACCCTCTATCGTCATGGTATCGATACGATTTTCCAGGGGTGCCTCACCCATGAGGAGGCCAAGAAAGTCCTTAATGAATGTCACTCAGGGGCATGTGGTGGTCATTTATATGTTTATGCTCATGTATAGAAGATCCTACGTGCTAGTTAGTTTTAGCCTACTATTTTTTCGATTTTACTCTCACTGTCCAAGAGTTTCATTGATCCCATATTTTTTATTGTAAGACTGGTACTCAACCCGTACCTATGCATCATGCTATTGTTGTAGGTCCTTTTGCAAAATGGGTATCGATTTCATGACATGTAACCCTCACTTAGCTAGGGGGCATGGCTATATCATGGTAGAAATTTATTACTTTACCAAATGGGTCGAGGAAATGCCTACATTTAACAATGCCGGTGAAACAACTACATATTTATTTTTCAACCATGTCATCACACAGTTTGGTGTTCAAAAATCCATATTTACAGATCATGGAAAGCATTTCCAGAATCATATGATGACCTAACTAAATTGCAAGATAGGACATTGCTATGAAAGTTCCACTCCCTACTATCTACAGGTGAAAGGACAAGTTGGGGTTATCAATAAGGTTCTTAAAACTATTCTTCAATGTTTAGTAGGGGTCCATAAATTGGACTGGAATTTGCTTCTTTTTGGTGCCTTATGGCCATATCGAACGTCCTTTAGGACTGCTACCATATTTACATTGTCTTCGTTGATTTATGGTGTGGAAGCTATCCTTTTGATAGAATGTGAGATTTCATCACTAAAACTAGCTATAGAGCTTCTTCCTACCACTTCTACAGAGGAGGAACATATCTTACATCTCACGTTCTTAGATGAGACATAATGTGATGTTTCTTTAGCAAATGAATCTCATAAGAGATGTATCAAGGTGTAGTATGATAAGAGTGTCAATCCTGATGTCTCCTTATAAGTAGACCTTGTTCTACTTTACGATCAAGAGTCCGATAAATTAGGATTAGGAGACTTTGATTCAATGTGGCTAGGTCTCTATATTGTCAAACATGTTCTTGCAAAAAGGGCCTATGAGCTAGTATATATTAATTGATTTCCACTAGAGCAGCTAAGAAATGGGTTGTACCTTAAAAAATAGTATGCTTGATTTTACATAGTTCCCTATGTACATGTTGTATATAGGTTTGTTGAGTGTGTTCCTTCAAAATTTCCTTTAGATTATGTTAATCCCATTTACATTTAGTTTGTATATGTTGGCATCCTTGGAACCATTTGTTGGTATGCTGATGATGCTAGTCGTAGTACTTGGAACCTATCTTCCATAGCATGGGCCATATTTGCTATAGATGGTGAGTTATTGAGTCTACATGGTATTTGTCTCGGTCGATCTACCAATAAAACCGTTGAGTATAGCATGGTGGTCAAACTACTATGTGATGCTATTTGACATGGTATCCACTGTATATTCATCATATTGGACTCACAAATCGTAGTAGTACAATTGAATAATGTCTACTCAATTAGAAGTCCAACTATGCTTTGTATGTTCTTAAGGGTTCATCTTCTAAAAAGACACTTTTATTACATCCAATATTAACACATTTCTAGAAATATAAATACGTTGACAAATGCGTTCACTAATCATGCTTTAGATAGACATTCACATGTAAATAATTTCAATACACACAACATTGGCTGAAAGTGATAATAGAAACATAGAAACATTGAAGATAGTTATATATAAATGTTTAGTTTTACAAAATGTGTGCCTGAGACACATATGGCCAGACGACCTATCATATCTAAAGTTATACGTGAAAATATGGTAGTGTGCCTCCTAGTAGACTAATCATAGTGCTTATGATAACATGCCACTACACGAGCTACCTTTCAAAGTATCTGACCAATGCACCCTGGCATTCTAATAGTATATCATTGTAATCACATAGGAAGTTAGTTGACCATGGCCTCAACTATGCCATATTTCAACACCTCCATATGTTTTTCTACCTCTACGATGGTCTCTGCTATGTTGAGATCCTATAGTATTTCCTTTCCAGCTGAAAAAACTAGTACTGGTGCTAGTGTTGGTTCAGGGTCTCCCGATCATTGGAGATATGAGAAACGCATGGGTTGAATGGTTCCAATACCTGCATATATAAATTGATAGTTCAGTCCCAGAAACATCAAAAACACAAAAAAATTGCAAATTTAAAAATAAAAAGTGGTGAAAATATCTTACCTATAGCATCCCATTACTGTCCGTCATGAATCATGAGCTATGGGTCTCCATGGAAATACACACCTGCATATGGATAGTCATCTACCATGATAAACTACATGAACAACCATCTGAAGAAAACCGATGTGAAGCTATTGGATGATGGACCTGCATAGAGGGACATGAGATCTATCCACCTCCTCATCTGTGTAACTCTCGCGTCAATGGGCTTGAGTAAGATATGTTCAGGCTGTAGAAATGGACTCCTCTCTAAATTAAAGGAGACCAAGATTGCTCCATAGCCAAAATTATTTAGTCTCCCATCTTTTTCTTTTTTTAGTTGTTCTTTCATGTTGACCAATACTCCCTCGCTCGATTTGAAGATGGTTATCTCTATACATTCTAGATCATACTGCATGTAAGACCTGTTGACCACATGTAGTGTAGAGCTACTTACAAATATCACGATAATGAATAGGATCATTCATAGAGGCAGTCCTACCACGTCATTTATGTTGATTTTCCCATCTTTGGTCAGCTGGGCTCGAGGTCTGCCATGAGGGGTGACATAAACCTTGATTGTTTCTCCTCCCCTTCTCATGCACATGAAAGAGATGGGGGCACCTCATTTAGATAGACCTATCAAGAAATATATGTCTTCTACCTCTATCTTGAGAATATGTGCTCCTAGCCTGAATTCCTATTGTTATATCACCATTTACCACTCTTGGTAGATCTAATGGTCTAATTATGGCCTAGGGCAACCCTTCCTTTCAGACTTGGTCTAAAATTTTGTTATGAAAGTAGCTCACAAAAGGATAGAAAAGAGAGATCAATGCCTTAGAATTTAGCCTCTTCGAGGGGCAACCTCCTTTACATTAAAAAAATGAACAATTCTTGGATGATTCAAATGACAAAACCTCCTTTCTATATATAGGAGTCGATGGAGTCACAATATAACCCAACCGACCTAACAGTAATAATATAAAGCCACAAAATAACAATATAGGGATTCTATGGGGCACAGTAATAAAAATATGGGCACAGTAGGGGCTCAACAATATTAATAAGGGATACAACTAAAATAGTAATGGTGTAATCACTAGTATTATAGGGACCTAACATGCCCCTCTACTTCAAAAAGGTGTTGTCCTCAATGCTTGAGTATTTCTGGATGCTTGTGTATAAAATTCTCATCCTCACATGTGGAATCTTCAATGGATAAGTTCTTCCACTTGATGAGATACTCCGAAATTGATTGACTTCGTAGCTGTTGAGTTCTTGTTTCTGTGACTATTTCCGGTTCCAATATAATTTTTCTTTCCTCATCAAGTTCTGGCAATATTGTTTGAATTGGGAGCTTGTCACCTATAACCTTCTTTAAACATGAAACATGGAAAACTGGGTGCACTCAAGATGCTGCAGGAAGCTCCAATTTGTATGCCATAGTACTAATATTTTGCAACACCTTGTATGAACCATAATAATTTGGTGATAATTTATTATCCTTCTTAGCTTGCTTGAGGGGAATTTGTTTATATGGTTGTAGCCATAGGAATACCCAATCACCTACATCAAAACTTCTTTCGCTGCGATGTTGATCTGC
>APFE031389813.1:0-13886 GCA_000404065.3 Pinus taeda | reverse complement strand
AGTGGTAATTCTAACCAATGCATTACAAGATATGGTCAGATTCGTTTCTTCTTTCTCGATGTAATATTTCACTTCTTGAAGCTTTCTCTTATTGATCTGGGGTGGGTTTCTAGTGTATATCCTTTTCTTACTCATCTCCATAATCTATGTAAAATAATTTCTTCTTAGAACACTTACGACCTTTAGTGTATTTTCTATCACAATTGTAACAAAGCCCTTTTTCTCTTTTTTCTTCTAATTGTTGTGGTGTAAAACTTGTAGTTTGTGGAAGGCTACGAGAAAAAACACTTCCATAATTATAGTCGTGAGTGGCCGGATTTCTTGTTTCCATAATTTCGCTTTCAATTTTTCTTGCCATCGTGAATGCCTTCTCCAATGAATCAGGTTCCCAAAGATGAACCTCGTGTTGAATGTTATCCTTTAAAGTCCCTATGAAGACATCAACCATTTTCTTCTCTAGAATATTATTTACCCATATATTCAATTTTTGGATGTTCTCAATGTGCTCTGCCATTGAACCCTTTTGTTCGAGATTTATCAATTGGATAAAGAAGGTGTTACTCTTTTTATCCTCATAATGTTCTATCATTTCTTCCATGAAAATTGACCAACTGACAAGTGTTTTATGAGAAAAAAGTCCTTTATACCATAAAAATTGATCTGGTTCTAAATATGAGGATATAGCCTGGAAATAGTTTTTAGTTTGGAAATAATTTTTAGTCCAAAATCAACATGAAGAACATGCCATATAAGAGAAGTACAAAACAGTTGAGGAAACTAGAGGCATAACGAATTCACCCCTCTATCTAAGAAATCAATCTAATAAGTAACACAATACTATCATGATTGAGAAGGAGGCATCCATCATATCCACTCCTAAGAGGCATAGGAGAAAGAGCCCAACAGAGGAAAGTAGAAAAAATCCTGAAGTATAGATTGTAGAGACACTTTATACAGGGAAACAAGTAGAATCATAATTGAAAGATTGGAAAAAGAAGCATTGGAAAAAGAATCATACTTTGATAATGTAGAGGCCACATAATTTGGCAAGGATACACTGGAACTAGAAAAAGAGTTGCAACTGAGTAAGATGAAAGAATTGGCAGATCAATTAGAAATAGAAAGGATATTAGAGAAGCACTTGAAGAAATAACACAAAGTATATAAGAATAATAATGTAAAGTTGGTCAGGGAAAATGAAAAACTAAATGAGGTAGGAAAACTGAAAAGAAAGAATGATATTCTTTGCAAACAGGATTTCAAGTGGCTCAACGATAAAAATATGCAGAAAAGAAAAGTATGAGAAACAAAAGCTTAAAGCTACCAGTTACAAGGAAGAATAGTACAAGGGGATAGATTTTCCACTAGAACCAAAAAATATAGAAGCATTAGGATCAGGCATATGGTTTACAGTAGAGGTCAAAATATCCAAGAGAAAGAAACTAACATGAGGACATGCTTGTGAATCAGCAAGGGGGAGATGTTGGCCATCGTTTTTGGTCCACTTTTGCTTAAGAAAACACACTTAATTTCTATATTTTCCATCAAATTTCCATCACATACACCCCATTTTGATGTATTTATGCATATTCAGGTATATAAATTTAGTTTTTCTATTTTTAGATGTTTTTACGAAAATTGAATTTTAAGTGCATTTTCCGATAGAATTAGAAATTCCCATAATGGCTTCATGGATGTCATGTTTGCAGGACACTTGGGCACGAGATGGACACATTTCTAGAAAGCTTGGGAACTAAGATTGAACTAAATCCTATTGGTTCAGACAACCTAAGCTTAAACACGCCCAGTCAAAGATGGTCAAATAGGACCACTCATTCAGCAAATCCCTAGGAAATAGGGTAGTTTTATGATTTTGTGGGATTTTCCATATTTTTAGTGACATGATGGATGAGTTTTACTTGGATAGATGGGATATGTATATATATACCAAGGGTCACCGGCCCCTTAGCTTTTTCTGGCTTTGGTACAGGTTTGGGATTTTTATCCGGCTTTTTCTGCTTAGTCATGCACTTAGTTTAACTACTAAATCCTTCTTAAGCAGATAGCAGAAAATCTGCAGGAAAGCAGGCAAAGGAGCAGGGCTTTTATATGCTCCGTACGTAGGTTCTTACCTTCCATTTTCAAAACCCAATTCTTCCCTAGCAGGTTCGTACATTACCCTGAAAAAACAAATGGCTACACTCTTTCCCC
The DNA here is from genome assembly GCA_000404065.3 of Pinus taeda. NCBI lineage: Eukaryota > Viridiplantae > Streptophyta > Pinopsida > Pinales > Pinaceae > Pinus > Pinus taeda. The sequence continues at coordinate 11,675 of APFE031389813.1, read as the reverse complement.
GGCAACGACGCCAAAATGTAGAGCTAGAAAAAGGGTCTCTTTCACCTCTATTTACCTCACATTAATATGTCAATCCGAGAACGTCTTGCTATTTCAAAGAGTGTCTCAGTTTGAGGCTTAGCACTTGTGAGAGTAATGCTCGTAGTACGGTTGTTTAAAAGCTACAAAAGTAAATAGATGCGTGTCTACAACCTAACTACTTCAAAAGGCTAAATCACACCAAGCATTGCATCAGTCAAAGGTTCGGTAACAATAACCCATCCTTTTCGTAACTGATGAGAACATATCTGAGGTCTGGGAGCGAGGTAGCAGATGCTGGCACTCACTACAGCCTGAGATCATCCTTAATGAATAGAAATGAAATGGCAAGTAAAGGAAATAGCAATGAAATAGAACAGCACATCAACCAAGGGTTCGGTAGCAATAACCCATCCCTTTCATAACTGATGGGAGTATATCAAAGGTCTGGGAGCCAGGTAGCAGATGCTGATGCTCACTACAGCCTAAGAACGTCCTTAAGAAATGGAAAGTAGATAAAACAACAAATCAACAATCTTGAAATGGAACAGCAATTGAAATGGAACAACAATTGAAATGGAACAGCAACTAAATGGAACAGCAATTCAGAATTGGAACAACAACTAAAATGGAACAGTATTTGAAATAAGCAGTAACCAAGTTCGTTAAGCTGTAACTTTGTTTAATCACTCCAATCAAAACATCAATCCTTCACTCTTAAAAGATGTGCACATACTATGGAACATCACTACCGATTAAAACCATAGAAACACAACGTGCTTAATCTGATTCTATTATTGCTCTAAATAAAAGCATACGATTGCATCTCAAGATGAAAACAGTAACATTCAAGGATTCAATAATCATGTGAAATCAGACTTTTCAAGATAACTGTTGTAATGCTAAAGCATAATCACAATAAACTCTGTAATGGAATGACAGTATCCTGTAGAGATTAATCAACACTTAACGAATTGGTAACATGATACAGTGTCAATATAAGACATTTGTTTGCAGGAACATTAAATGAATTAAACATAACAGAGCATATAATATAAACGTCCTTAAAGCACAAGAGATTACCAGATCACATCTATAAACAAACCACACAGAAACCATGCGTAATGGTACAAGAGCAAGTGTCCTCCAGGGCCGGGCCCTTAGCCTCCAGGGGTACACCACTTAAGATTGATCTAGGCTCACAAATAAAAGAGTAACCAATTCTGTATTAATGCATGAAGTAGAATTACAGTAACTCAAGTCTTCAACAGAACATAGAGATCATAGTCTTGATCTTTCTTAAAAGAAATTACATTAAAAAGTTCTCCTTTCTAGCCAACAACGCTATCCCTTATATAAGGATGATGACGAAGATATCTAGATACATAAAATAGATAAAATAGCGATCTCTCAAGATATAAGATCCTGATGGATTCGTAGAATCGTTAATCCTGAGTCACTTCTTTCCTTTTCTGCTCCGAGTTGGTATCTCTGCTTCCTTTCCTAGGTTGATCCGTTTTGATCTGGTTTGCTTGCGGTCTCCCGTCACATGGACAACAGTTAGCTCATCTTTGTCTTTTCCTTTGGGATGGAAACTTTCCATTTTTCCTCCCTCCTGCATCTAGGAATGAGAATTACCAGCGTTTCCTATTAATCTCACATGTTTTGTTATAAATCCTCATTATTATCTAAGTTTCTAATGCAAAAGGCTTTTAAGCTCTAATGAAAAGATACTAAAATAACCATCACAACATACATTATTTGATACTCCACAGCTTCCACCAATACTGTGACATTTCTCCCTTCCGCGTAGCTCCCTAGTTGTGTAACTCTAAAATGAAGGTAGTGTAGTTTATATTCCTGTGCCTCCTTTCAGCTGCCTAGAATGCTAAGACTCTGCCTCCTCCATATAGCGATCTAGCCAGATCCCTAGTGTATGGCTTTAATCAAATTCCATTCACCTTCTTTGAAAATGGATCTCCATTCAACTTCACCAACTAAATTACTGCACCATCGGTAATCTCCTTGATGACATAGGGCCCCAGCCAATGCATCCAATTTTTTCTTGGAAATTTATCAAACTTGCCATCATATACTAACTCTAAATCATTTACCTTAAAGGTGGGTAGTTTGATGTGTTGATTTTACCATGCCTTTTCATGCTCCTTTTGAACTTGCGAATGGAATCCAACCAAAAATCTATCTTCTTCGAGCTTTGTTAGCTGCGCGAGGCTTTTCTTCAAGGCTCCATGATCTACCATTCTTGTAAATGCAGCTATGCATAGATTAGGTATAATATACTCCACGACATCACAACCTCTATGCCATAAACCAACCAAAAAGGCATTTGTCTAATCAAATTTTTGCAAGTCATCGTATAATCCGATAGCACCGAGAGTATGTGCACACCCCAGCCATTCCTTTATGCATTGCAGACCTTCATCACCATGTTATCCAATATCTTATTAAACTCTTCCACCATCCCATTAGCCTATGAGTGATATGGCAGACTCTTCTGATGATAAGCTTGGAACTCCTTCATCAATGCACTGATTGTTTCATTGAGAAAATGCGTACCACAATCACTCATAAAAATCTTCAGGAAAGAAAATCTAGTCAGTACATACTCAAAAGTGAACATTCTTGTTGTTTCCCCTGTACAATCCTTCACAAGATGTGCCTTCACCCACCTAGTCAAATATTTAGTCGAGGTGATGCTTTACCACACACCCATCTTCTTTTGTGGAGGCTGAATTGGTCCTACAAAATCAATCACCCACTTTTGAAACAGCTACAATGACATCTGCGGATTTAGAGGCATCTCATCCCTCCACGATGACCTACCCATCCTATGACATGCATCACATTCCTTACAATAAGCCTTTGAATCCTTATGAAGCGTCACCAACCATAGCCCCATGCGCAAAATATTTTGTGTTGTTGTTTTTCCTACATAATATCCTCCTGCGGCTCCTCCATGAGCTTCAGCAAGGATGTTCTTTCATTCAAAGTCAGGTAAATGACATCACAAAATTTAATCTAAGCCCATTTTATATAAATTCCATGCAATGACATAAAAGTCTATTGTGTGCACCACTAGCTTCTTCTTTTGTTGACCAGTATACCCTTCTAGCATTGTTCTCATCACCTGGAAGTGTATGATATCCAAAAATTTATTGTCTGCAACACACACTGCAAAGAGCTATGTGTGAGGCGGTCCTTTTTCTAAATTTGTAGGCTCCTCTCCTATTTCAATGCACGATAGATGGTTTGGTCCTTTGAAGTCATATTCCTCGAACATGATTAGCCATCTCATATCTCCTCCCCCCCAACACAGGCTTGTTCACCAAGTACTTCAATGCAGAATAGTTTGTATACATCTTAAAGTGTCCACCTAGCAAGTAGTGTATGGACTTCTCGAGCGCATACACCATGGCCAACACTTCATGCCCTGTTGTTGAATAATTTTTCCCAGCTTTCGAAAACATCCTATTTGTGAACGCTATAGGATGATCTAGTTCTCCCTCACCGGCTTGTGTTAGTACTGCCTCGAGCGCAATACATGATGCTTTGACATACACATGAAATTCCTTCTTCCAATGTGGGAAGACTAGGATCTATGTGGTGACTATCTTTTCTTTCAACACGTCGAAGCTTTTTTGACACTCTTCATTCAAATCGAACGTAACATCCTCCTTTAGTAGCTTTTCCATTGGCGTGGTAATATGGTCATAGCTTTTGATGAACTTTCTATAGTATCTTGTATGCCCCAACGTTGCACGCAGCTATTTCACACTTCTTCATGCCTCCAAATTAATTTTGATCATGATCTTAGCAAGGTCTAACGTGAATCCTTGTCTGCCTACCATGAAACACAGCAAGATCCCAAAAGGGACACAAACAAGCATTTGTTCAAATTGAGCACGATCTGGTACCTCTGGCATGTATGCAACATCAAGCGCAGAATATCTACGTTGTACTTTACCAACCAAAACACCATCCAATCATCGAAGTATACCTCCAAAAACTTGTGAACGAAATCCTTAAACACCGTAATGACTACACCCGAGAAGATCGTCAACGCGTTCTTTAGTCCAAATCGAATCACCATATACTAAAAGCATCCCCATTAAGTCAGTAATGTCATCTTACTTCTATCCTCTCGCACAGTCTAGATCTAATGGTACCCCAACAACCCATCGGTGAATGAATATTCCTCTTGTCCTCCTACATTGTCCAGCACCTCATCAGTGAATGAAGTTCGAAATGGATCATGTACGCAAGTGTCTTTCAACTTCCTAACATCTACACATATCCGTATTTCATCTTTTTGTTTCTTGTGCTGAACTACCATTGGGCTTACCCAATGAGACTCTTATACTGGTTCAATGATGCCCACCATAAGCATTTTATCCAACTCTAAGTGGACCCTTTCTTTATACTTCAGACTGAGACGTTAAGGCCTCGACTTGATCATCTTCACATTTGGTTTCAATGTAATTTTCATGACTCCTAGGTCCCCTATTATCCCCTTAAGGTTTGGGAATTTATTAGGGAACAAGTCCTACTATTTACATAGCAATTTACCAATCTTATCCACTGTTGCATCATCCTAGTAGTCCCCAATCTTTGCAAACTTTGGCTCTACCTCTATCCCAATGTTCAGTTGTTTTTTTTTTCAGTTGTGTTGTGATAACTGAATTTTCAATTTGTGGTCCTTCAACTTTGTAGTGACCTTCAGTCTCTCGGATTATAATTCTCCTTGGGTTCTCATACTCTTTTCAATAGTCACATTGTAGCACTCCATTACGTGGCTTAGCTAGCTGGTCCAATACGGTTGAATTAAGTCCAAGGGATCATGTGGTACTTTGAAAATTACTGCCTTAACTTCCTACAATTCCTCCTTAATACTCTCAAACAAATTCTCAAAGCTAAACATCAGCAAGAATCGTTGTCACAAAACATCCCATTCTTCAATTTCAATGTAGAGTTCTATTTCTAGGTACTAGTTCAACTGTATTACATCAAAAATATGACAAAACAAATGCACCTATTCAGGCTGAGGCTCCTCTCCATAAACCTTAGTCCATTTGGCCAGGTGATCGAATGAATCATCCCTTCCATCACATTTCTTTGTTAGCTGCACTTCTGGGTGACCAAATCACAATCTCATCATCTTTTGATATACGTACCAATCATTAAAATTCTCCTTGTGCGTAGTCCACCATCTCATAGTTATAGCGCACAACACCCAATCTAGGGCCTGGAAACAATGCTTCTCTTACACTTACCTTTCGAATGCATCCAAAATGTTATAGACATTAGTTAAACCATCATAGTAGGAAAAATTCCTTACCTCCGATGATACATAGCATAATGACATGGTCATCATATTACAACATAGAGTAGATAATTCATGCAATTGATTCTGCCAGTGTTCCAACTCCTTATCTCAATCTGATGTGCAGGAACTTTTGCGGTCCCAAGAACTGCATCCATCTACTTTCGGCATCACCCAATCCTGATCTCACATTATTATCTTATAGATCTGGCCTAGATGATGATCACTGTCATAATTGTAGACCGATTCCGTATAGCACGGTCCTTCTGCAAGGTCTAAGGGAAATACTATGCGAAGTGATTTATTCAAACATATCATCTTCTACTTCTTCAAATTGATTAGCCCATTCATGTTGGTGGCCCAATCGATCCAAAGGAGCGCATGGTAGGGATTGCTATCATCCACAATCTCTATCACTTCGAAGTCAGAAAATGTGTTTGTGCCTTCAATATCAACTATCACTACGTGTAATCATCCTATGGGGATGATTTTCTGTTGATTTTCCATTCTTAAATACATCGGAGACCATTGCAGTGTAGGTATCCCCATCCTCTTCGAGGTTTGTTTAGCTAAGACACTCACATCCGACCCCAGATCCAAAATTACTTGATCCATCTCATATTCTTCTATCTCTGCAGTGAGCCTCATTTCATGCCACATTCATGCCTTATGCCTACCAATATTCTTGACTACGCATTGTCCATCATGAGTGTTTTCTTTCCCAGAACATTTATTTATGAGTTCATGTATTCCTTTCACAAATTTGCTATCACACAACAGCTTCATATAGGTCTCCAAGAAAGTAGTAAGAATTGAAGGGTCCATCTCTTCAGCTAGCTTGTCCTAGATTCTTGAGGTAGAGGCCTCAACGAAGTTTTTCTTTGCTTCCATAAAATTTGTTTTCTGTGCATGCTTCAAATCAAATTCGATCTCCCTTTCTATAGCTTTGCAGACCCATTCACTTTCTTTAGGCTACTTCTCCTTATATTTGCCAGTCCTCATCCCACTTCGCAACACAATATTTACCTTGGGATACTCTTTGTAAGTCTCATCCCTCATCATCTGGAGGTTTTGAGTTGGCTACAAAGGTTGTGCCCCATTTTCACATATCTTAGCTAGCAATACCAGGCAATCCTTAGTTGCGTGGTCAAACTGAATACAATATCGACATGACATACATGTAGGATTTGGGAAGTCTTGCCTATAGTGTCCTGACCCTTCATAGTTGTAACAAAATGACTTGTCCCCGACCTCTACGAGGTCCTCCTCCACCTCAGCCTCGTCTGTGCCCCTGATATTCACCTCATGCTCCTCCAATACCTTGGTTCGGAGGCTGGGTTTGTGCCTGCACCTTATATTCAAACGTTCTATCCACCATTAACTTGTAACTACAACAATTGCACTCACCATGACCCATTGATTGGCAGAAGTTGCAGAAGAGCTGTTGTGGTGTGTACAGAAATTTCTACAGCAAATGGTAATAGTCTGTCACATGTTTTCCAACTACGTGACAGTGAGCACACCATAGCGCAAGCCCTGTACATGATCTTGTTTAAGCTTCCAGCCTTAGAGGAATTGGTCCCCCTCGTGCAACATAATTTTCGAAGACTGGATAGTGATCTATGTTATGCACTTGACTTTTTCACTTCAAGCACCAAACTTCTTCGCACACCTCTAGCCTATTTTTTTTTATCTTTCTTCAGAGTCTAAATCTCTAGGTAAAGGTTCTACAATTGTGCATGAATCTATTGAACCCCCAAATTAACATCTTGTATCGGTGTCTCATGTAATCTCATCGCAATTTCCAGGGCTTCCGCCCGGGTCCCAATCTTGTTTTGTGATATCACAACCCTGAGATGAGGTAGGAGTGATGCGAAAAACCATTCGTGGTGTTTCCCATCTGTCAGATTCATGTGAGCTTCATGGAATATACACTTGAATCTATGATCCATATCCAAGGGTGTCTCATGAGGCTTCATCATGATCTCTTTGAATCGCAGAATTGATTGCACTTCAGACTTAGGTCTACTGAATTATTTATTTAGTGTGGTTTGGATAGGTACCAACACAGATGTCAGGTTATCAGTGCAGTACTTAATGTACCATGCTTTTGTGTGATTGTGCAAAACACTAACCAGTGTTGCTTTCTTCATTTTATCATCTATGATACCCTTAGCTTCCCATACAGCCTTTGTGACAAACCAAAGTTGGTAAAGATCCTCATTTTCAAAGCCTTTCAACACAGGTAGCTTTACTAAGTTCACCATACTAAACGGTGGCTTAGGTGGCGATGGTGTAGGAAAAGGTTTATGTGGCAAAGGTGAAGCTGGAGGTGGTGTGGGTGGATGGGTTATTCATGGGAACCTTTCTTTATGAATTGAACAACACTCTACGGAGAAGCCTGTGTTGCTTCCTCATCATCACTCAGGGGAGGTTCAATTAGTGGACTATATTCAAGGCCTACATTCAGTGTATTTCTAAAGGTCTTTACACTCCTAGTGGCCCCAAACATCAATGTAGATGCATAACCGACTTTTTAAAAAAAAAGCATCTTAATCCAAGTAATTAAAGACTTTAAATACTTACCCCATGGCCCCTTGATGAGTGGTGCTCCGCTTTGATATAGCTAACCTAGGTATTGACCGTAAACTCTATCGCACATCCTCCTATGATACAATTGAGCCAATGACCAACAACACATGTGATCCTATGTTCATAGGCTTCTAATGTCTACACTAACTTTGGTGTCTAGACTATTAGACCATCAAGCCTCCATCTTCCTTGGCCGTCTACCAATTTTGCGATCCACTCATACAACTTGACCGAGAAGGAACAAAAGAAGATGTCGTGTATCTCTATGTACAAATATCTATCCAACCGCTGTTCTTTTGTCAATAGCAGATTCATGGATCTTTCTATCCGACCAATTTTCAATCTCTTTCTTAGTTGGATTCCACTGACGCAACATCACACATATCTTTATGCAGATCTTGGTCCTTGCAAAGTAACCATTTGTTGGCTTGATGGGCCCTCACCCAGGATCAACGTTAATTAGCCAAGAAAATCCCTACACTACTGGCCCTTTCGACATCAATCCATGGAGTGTGGACTGAAGTCTCAGCCGAAGTAGTATTGGGGGATGAAAAAACCAAGTTTCCACACCTTGAGATGGTAGTGATGTTGTTTTACACCCTAATCCTTCCTTCACATAGATGGATAAATTTTTTAAGGCTTATCGATATAATTTTCTTATTCAGCTTGGAGACCTTCACGAAGGTCTACGATCGTCCTTCACTTACCCTAAATAGGCAAGTTGGACACTTATACGCCTCTGTAATTACTCTTACTATTGTATTTACCCAAATTAGCTTAAGTAGTTGATAACTTCACCATGCACTACAATTATCTTTGCACAAACAAATATTCTTACTTGCATTCATATAAAAAAGTAAAACACATAGATTCATGCATCAATACAACATTAAATCATAAACCTAGTATTCAACATAACATAATGGAATGCATTCATAATAGAAGTAAAATAGTTCATACATAAGTAATTCCAGAATAATTCTCTTTAATTATGTTCAGATCTCCTTTACACACTATAACTACTCTGTTCACACAGCTACAAGGGTCTAGGCCCAACCCTAGGCCTCTACACACACAACTGTAGAGCCTCTCTCCCACACTAATATTCTTTGGTCTTAGCTCTCATAGAACCATTACATTCATCAACATCAACTATGAACTAAAGATTGCCTTACACTCTTCTAAGACTTCCCTTTTTATATAATCCCATGGTCCACAGACCAAGGGTGGATCTCATAAAGCTGACGCAAGTTACAGAAACTAAGGGTGGAAACCCTTGATGACACTTTACATCTTCGCACTCCGCGATGAGAAAATGTGGAGAGGGGGTCAACTGAATAATCCACTAAGTAGCATAACACAAGTTTGGATATCCTAGGGTACAAACCTTGAGAGGGAGGAGACAAATGGTGTAATTCTTTTGCCCCTTTAGCCCTACAACCTACATAATATCTAAAGCTCTTGATCTTGAAAAATATCTTCACCTAGAATTAGTCTTTCATTGATATATATTTATAAGAAATTTCTTAACTATTTTTGTTGGAACAGTTTCACTAATTAACTAAACTACTTTTATAGTTGGAATTTGGAGACATTATTTGAGAAACATTGTTATTCGTTTTTGTTGAAGGTGGATTTTTTTATGCATAAATGGATTTATTACCATTAAAAAAAAAACTAAAATATTTAGACAAATTTTCATGTTAAACAACTTAAACATACTATTCATAAACATATCTATTGGATTTTTGGCAAAATTGAAGAAAAAGGTGGGTTGAAAATGACAACTTCATTTATTTATTAGACTAGGCTCTCATTGTTTAAAATGAAATATTAGGTGTATAAATGGATTCAACACCATAAAAAATTCATGATGTACTCAAACTTTGCTAATTAAATAACCTAAACTTATGATTCTTAAAAATTTCTACTATATTGTGAGTAAAATCTAGAAGAAAAATATTGGAGAAACAACCATTTAGTCTACTAGCTAGACTACATGGTTTTAGCTATTCATCCAAGTCTTATGAAAACACAATGTTTTCTTTAATCATAAAAAATAGCCATTATAATTTAACGAGACGTTTTATTCATGAAAATACACACACACACACCACACAGCACACAAAATTAATTTGATTTTAAAAATATTATTTTATGTAATAATTAATTTAAAATATCATAATTTAAATATTTTAAAATGGTGTACTCTAATGGTGAATCTAATAGTATAATTTCAAGTAAAATTATATTTTGTTGTTTTAAAATAGATTTTTCAATGTGTGAATGGATTATGCAAGTGAGAAATTCTTGGAACACTTGGATACTATAGATTAAAATACTTAAACTCAAGGTTTAAGAAATATCTCTCAAATTGTGATAAAAATTAATCAGAAAAAATGCAAAAAGAAATCATTTAATCTATTGTATAAACTAAGCTTCTAAAAAGTACTAGAACAAAAAAGAAAAGAAAAGATCATTTAAGTGCACATTTATGAGGCCTTTTCTTTCATTATTATTTATTGAAAGTTTAATATACAACCATTAACGGTTAATAAATTGTATAATTTATATTTATAGATTAAATTATTTTTTATAGAAATTAATATATTATTATTAATTATTAATAAATTATTAAAAATATTATAAATTTCAATTTCATATTTTTCATTTAAAATATTATAATATTATTAAATAAACTTAAATTCTGCAAATTAAAATATTTTGTTATTAATCTCAATATTTTAACATTCAATATTAGAATTCAAATTCCACATTCCCAATGTCCTCCCAAATGTAATGGCCTAAATATTTGATGTTTTGGAATTGATAATAGAAATTTTGTAAAATATTTTTCGGTCAAATTATATTTTATTTTATTTAAAATATGTTTTCTAATAGATAATGGATTCTACTACTTGAGACCTTTAGATTGTGCAAATTTAAGAGATGAAATTAGAGATTCCAACAAATTCCTACATGATTATGGACAAATCTGACAGAAAAATATGTTTAAAAAACTTTCAAACGGTATAACAATTAAAATACAACAATATAATGATCCATACCCTTAGATTAATAAAATTTAACCTTCCATGCCTTAAACATCTAGAAATATCTCCATATATAATATATCATGACTAAGTTGAATATTTACTTTTCAAACATAACATCTTTAAATATTAATAGTTTATATATAAATATATATATTGTTAGGTAATAACATCTTTAAATATTAATAGTTTATATATAAATATATATATTGTTAGGTAATGTGAACCCAAAAATATCTAACCTGGCATGAGTAACCATCATCCATGGGCTTAGAAACTATCAAAATAATTTATCCTTTATTATTTTATTAAAAAAATATTATTTGAAATGGAAATCAACTTTTAATTCTCTATTTTTGATTCCCTCTTAAAATATATTTTAATGCTCCATTACTGTCATTCAACAAACTTTGAAAATTCTCTATATTGACTCCCAATAAATTATAATTTTATTATTACTTTATCATATAAGAAGTAGTAAAAGAAATTGATATACTTTTAAAGATATTAATAATAGTTATAATTATTAATGTAAATTTCTTAATTGTTATTTGAGTAATAAAAATATTTATTCTAATTTACAAACAACATAGATTCCCACGGACCTACCTAAAATCATGGATTCACAATTACAAACTAACTCCACAATCACATAGATACTAATAACCAAA
>APFE031389812.1:73067-95298 GCA_000404065.3 Pinus taeda | reverse complement strand
GCCTCATTGAAGAAGAAGTTGATAAAGTAATTGATGAGTTTCATAAAGGGGATTGTGGAGGACATCACTATTGGAAAGCCACTGCAAACAAGGTCTTGAGGGCTGGCTATTTTGGCCAACTATGTTTAGAGATATCTATAAAAAGATAGCTACATGTCATGAATGTCAAGTGTTTGAAGGAAAAAGAAAGCTTATGCCACTGCCCTTGGTTCCTATATATGTTGAAGCACCTTTCCAGCAATGGGGATTAGATTTTATAGGAGAAATCCATCCTCCTTCATCAGGACAGCATCGCTGGATTCTCACAGCCACCGATTACTTTACAAAATGGATAGAAGCAGTACCCACAAGGGAAGCAAATGATTCAGTAATTATTTCTTTCTTAGAAAATAATATATTATCAAGATTTGGTTGCCCAATGAAGATCATAACTGACAATGCTCAATCTTTTAAGTCCAAAAGAATGATTAATTTTTGTCACCAGTATCACATTTCCCTTGGACATTCCACTGCTTATTATCCACATGGAAATGGTCTGGCTGAATCATCAAACAAGAGCCTTGTAAGAATCATTAAGAAGCTGCTGCAAGAAAATAAAAAAGCTTGGCATTTGAAATTGAAGTATGCTTTGTGGGCTGATCGGATTTGCACAAAGAGGTCCATTGGAACATCACCATATGAGCTAGTATACGGAGCTGAGGCCATATTTCCAACATCCCTTGGAGTACCTGTAATGAAGTTGATTCAAGGATTAGAAGAGGAACCAAATGTTGTACGAAGGATAAATCAACTGATAGCTTTGCAAGAGAAAAGAAATGAGGTGTTTGACAGTCATCAACAAAATCAGAACAAAATCAAGAGATCATTTGACAAAAAGATCCAAGAAGTTACATTTCAGATCCATGATAAAGTTTTGAAATGGGAAGCTAGAATTGAAGAGAAAGGTAAGCATGGTAAATTTGAAAATTTGTGGAAAGGGCCATATCAAATTTCTGCTTTCCATGGAAATAACACTTACATTCTATAGGAGATTGATGGAAAGCCATATGCTGGAGGACCTGTTAATGGCAGGTTCCTAAAGCATTACAATTGATTAAAATTCTGCCAAGTTTCTCACAACATTGTATATACCCGTTTTATCAGTCTTTCTTTGTTGCAAATAAATGACAAGCTGAACAGGAAGCTCAAGCCCGAGGTGAAGGCTCATAAAGCTAGAAAAGGATGCTTTTCAACTCCATCTATGTTTTCATAAAATGGAAAAAGCACTGGAAATACGAGTTCTTAGTGTACTACAGGAGCACACTATCCCAAGTGGAGCCACTGTTATCACTTTAAAAAAGAGATCTGATATATGTAACTTTTCATCCTAGCTCGATGACAAAGGTCAGTGCTAGTCTATGTTGTTTTAATTTTGTTTTTCCTTAGAGTGTGAAGTTCTAAGAGGTCATGAGTCAAGTTTATTCCTATTTACCAATGGTTCTCCTCCATTCACCATTGTTTCATAGCCACGTGTCATCTTGTTATCCATCACCAAGTCTTTTGGTAATTGCGTAGCGCATGCATACTATTAAAGTGTTTTCGCAGCGCCTTTATAGTTTAGCAGTTTCGCAGCGCAAACCCTATTAGGCAATTCCATGGCGCATTATTCAAATTTCAAACTAACCGCGCTGCGAAATCAGGGATTCGTACATTTCGCAACGAATCTTTCCCGAAATGTCAAATCTGTTAGATGAATCATAGGCTGTGTCATCTCATGTCAGTTCATGTAGTCCTCTTATCACGTTCCACCCCTCATTGCCATTATCACCACCATTAGATCTGTTGATACACACGAATCATCATTTCCAAGAAAGGCCACCATGCATAAATCTTAATGATGGTTGTTAATCTTGCATGAATAACAAATCTGCAAGATTGCAATTTGAGAAATTTTAAACAGCAAGATTTCAAGTTCATATACAAGTATGATCAAGCGAGCTAGACAATCAAGCGAGGCAGCAGATTCAAGCGAGGCAGAATTCTAGAAAAAGCTGAGTTACAATTCAAACCAGAGCTAGTAGTCATTGTTTGCAAATATTTGGAAATATCAATGGAGAAAAAAGAACACAGATCCGGAAAATGTCTAAGGAACGAGCCTGAAGGCCTGGATATAACACTAAGGAATAAAGAGGTGGAGAAAGCATTCAAAAAAGCCAGGTGCTGGAATTTTTGCAAGAAGTTACAAGGAGGACATGCACAGGTAACCAAAGAATTTGCGCTTAATTTCACAGGCTTGAATTCAAAGGTAGCTATGATAGAATTGCAGGTCTCGCCAGAGATAATATCCACTGTGACAAAGATTCCACGAGGACAATAGGAATGGTTTAAAAATTTCAAATTTGACATGAATCCTTGCAAGGAGTTTTTAAAGAAAGAGTTTGTAAATGCAGATTTAAGTAAGTCAGTGCCCAGGAGCTATGTCAAAGAATATTATGCACATTTACTCACCTGCATACAAAAATACTTGACTTGCGAAGGAAGGTATAACAAGGTGTATTTGTACCATTTCAAGCTCCTTTTGCATTTCACAAGGAAGGTTTCCATTGATCTACCTTTTTATCTATTCCGTAGTTTGAGTAAGATGTGTGACAAAGTACAATTGAGGAAGGAAGCTTGTGAAACTTCTCTGTTTCATCATGGCTTGATTAAACTACTGGTCTTACATGAGCTTCAAAAGGTAGGCAAAGATTGGAATTCATTTATTTTTATGGCTGGTTTCAAAAGCCAGAATGGCCTCAGTCCTCTACCTGCAAGAGATCTTACAATAGTGGATCTTCAAACAGAAGCAAGAGCTAAGAGATTTCCAAAATTAAAAGCAAGGAAACAAGTGAGAGAGCCAGTACAGCCACTAATCATTCAAGATACACCTCAGCAATCAACTAAGGAAAAAGCTCAAGTTAAAACGATTGCACCTGAAGCAAGCACAACTGAAGTAGTCTCAAGGAGAAGAACAAGAAGTCATATGGCTGAAGAAAAAGGTAAGGCAGTAGCTGTTGAAGAAAGTCCAGTTTCAAAGAGAAATCTAAACGATTTATTGCAGGCTATTGATTTTGAGGAGTCCCCACTAGTTCAAGAGGAATTGATGTAGTCAGAAAAAGAGAATACAAAGAAAACCAAAGCCTCAAAGAAGCTTAAATTTGACGAGCAAGTTGAAAAATTTGTTTTCAAACCCAGGAGACCCATAACAAGGAGATTTCAACAAGTACAGGAGGTACCACCAAGAACAGAGGAAACAGGGGAAGAGATACAACGCCATCAAAGAAAGGACAAAGGCAAAACAGTCGCCACATATAAAGAAGACAATATAGCAGACTTGAAAAGAAGATTGGAATCAGCTAACCTTGAGATTTCCAGACTGAGGAAAGCTGCTAGAATACATGCCATCATACAAGCTAATTATTACAGAATTAAAGCCTTATGGGAAGAGAAAGCAACTGTAGAGGTGGTCGACTGTAATACTCAATTCCATACTTGGACAGTACCGGCAATCAAAGAAGCAAAATTCATCAGGATGATTAATATGCAATTAAGAGCTGGGAACAAGATTATGAAGAAACAAATAGAAGATTTAAAGGCACAGTTAAGCCAGCTAAAGGAACCTTCTAAATGAAATCACATCTCAAGTAAGATTATGTTTTGAATTTTGATGAGTTTGCTTAGTCTCATCTTCTTGAAGAATTCTAAATGTCCATTCAGTTTTGGAAAGTCTTGGAACAATTGAAAGGAGTTTTTGACAACAAAGTGTTCAATTAATAAAATTTTGGGTTGAGAACTATGTTTTTTTAAACAACTTAGCAGTTTCGTAGCGTGCTACGAAACTGCTAAAGGTGATGATTAAGGCTCAACAGTTTCGTAGCGCGCTACGAAACTGCTGAAGCTAAAGGTTCCAATACAAATCAACCAATTTTGAAACAGAAGCGGGAACATTTTGAAGAACAAATATATGCAAGGAAACATCCGAAGTTGCAGCAATCAATCAGATTAAGCCAGATGGAGAAATATGGGTTTGGATCCAAATTTGAATTTTGTCATAAAGTGAGCATTTTAAGCACGGTTCAGATATGTTAAGATAGCCTGAATGTGTTTTTGTTTTAAAAAGCAGTGGACAGCACATCAATGGACATGGCCATCTGTCACGTTTTGGAAAGCAAAGATAAAATACCTGCTTCTGTGGATTCGAAAACCATAAAGACCGAGGAGCAGGGGTTGTTTCCTATCTTTCAGCACAATGGGAAAGATGTGGCATAAAAAACAAGCGTGGAGTTTTAAATTTCCATCACAGCCAAACTAACAGGGAACCAGATGTCAAGGAACGGAATCATTGTAACCAACGCTATTATTAGCGTGGCATGGTGTTAGAATCCTACTAGATTTAGAACTCTGAAAACTCTAGTTAAAGTTTGTTATATTAAATAAGAAGTTAAAAGTGGATTAGGTTTCATTAGAGGTAGATCTCGAGTTTCCCTCATGCTTGAGGAGAAATCTCAATTAGATAGGAGAAGAACTCTATATATAGCTGGAGCAGCAATGTAAAAAGGGTTGGAAATTTTATGAAAAACGCTGATATTTGGCTTATGTAATACTCTATTTTGATAATACATGTTTGGCTTTACTTCTTAGGATTCATGAGGGATTTTATGTTCAGAATGTGTGATGTTGTCCTTTTCCTAATTCTTGCAGTGGTATGAATGTGTAACCACTTAGAATTCACTTGAGGTGCTCTAACTTCCTGTATGCATTCATAGATTGTGTGGTCCTATCTGAATTGTTATGTTTTGAATATTTTAAATGTTGAATGCCCTGACTTCTATGTAAGGTTGAATTCATTGTCATATTGAGATGTTGTTGACTCCATAAGCCCAATGGATAGTTGCTAAATGTGTTTCCACCATTCATATTCTTACAGTTGTTTCACAAGAGTTAGCCATCTTAACTATAATCAAAATCATTAACCTTTTTTTTTGAGAGAGCCCTCTCAGGTTGAGGAGGCTAAGCCTCAGCCTAAAGTAGGTTTGAAATAGTTACTTGAGGTCTTCCTGGTCTGCAGCCTTCCAGGGTCTGATTTTGAGATAACACCCTTCATAGGTGGACCTGTAACCTCCTCCTATGCACTATAAAATGAAGCATTGGGCTGGTTACTGGAGAGGTTATAAGCTGAATATTTTTGAGGTGAAATGCTATTGGAACTTAGTCTTCTTAGTTGAGTTTTCGTGAGGAGAGATTACATACCTCTATGATCTAATTTGGAAGAGTGCAAGGCTTGTCAAAGTAAAGGAAATTCTTGTTTCAGACCCCAGGAAGAGCTTGTTCAACATCAAGGCTGAAAAGTTTGTAAGGTTCTTCTACTTCGAAGTTAATACAAATAAGTTTGTTTTTCTCAATAAGTTGTTGATTCATGGTTTATTTTATGGATTCCTTGATCACCATGATAGACATGATTTATGATATTTGCTATGCAGGTGCTATTTAATGTTTGCCTGTTTGTGATTGCAGGTCCTCAAAGGTAACTCTTTCGAACGATTGAAGGATGGCTACTACAAACAAGCATTGGATCTAAGGTAGGGTCTTAACACCTTTATAGTATTTATTTATAAATCGCATATGTCTAGAGAAAGATAGATTTGTTTGTCTGTTTGTTGCTAGACTATCTTCTGATACTAGGGAGATCGGTCTTGTCCGCAAGATCAATTTATCCGGCCAACAAATTGGCGACTCCACTAGGGAACTGAATTTGGATTTTGGTTTTCCTTTGTTTTTGACTTGAGAAACTTATTGTCGTTTCTGGTTTTTGATTGATGTATGTTGGCTTGGGTAGTTTTTAGAATCTAGATTATTTTTTGTTTTTTTCGAAGTTTTCAGGGGACCGCACTTTCTCTTTACAAACAGTGCGGGCATCTCCGCACTTTTCCTTTAGTAAATAGAGCGGGATCGCACCTGTTTCTTCTGGAAGCCTACGAACCTTCTAAATTTTTTTGAAAAACCTAAAATATTTTCTTCCAGTTAAGTTTAGGTTTCATTTAGGATTTTTAGCATCTACCTAGATCTGCATTCTTCCTGTCAAAAATCTCTTGTGAGTGAGTTCCGATGGTATTTTTGTTTTATATGATTTTCTAGAAGTTTTGCATGCTCGGCATGGTTTTCACTTGGTCTCTATAGTGACTCAAAGATCAGAAGCTTGAGAAACCCTAGATTACCCTTGTGCCTTTTCGTCTTCTTGATAAGTCTGACTTGGTTGTGAAATCTTTCCTTTGTGAGAAATAGATTTATTTTTCTCCTTGCAAATCTTTGAACAAAGCTTTGTTATAAGTTTTGAATTTCATTTTTACAAAAGAAAACATATCTAGATTTTTTTATTGGTTTGTTATTCTGAACAAATGAATCTTTAGTTTACTAAACAACTAAGTAAAACATCCTCAAAAATAATTGAAGCTTTTTATTCAATTTAGGTTTTTTAGAACTTTTTTAGATCTCAAGATTAGTTTTTGTAGTTTTGAGTGTTTTCTAGAACTTGTAGATCTCTTTTGAAGCAAATTGTTTTTTGTATTTTCGAGTTTTGAAAAGAGAAAGGGATTTTTTGTGAGCATTAATTAGTAGTCTCGTTTTGAGTTCTTATTGAAAAAGACAAAAAGATTTTCGTTCCATTTCCATGTTGAAAGAAAGAATTGTTTCTTAAAGAATTGCATTCTCGAACTCTTTCTTTTAGCTAGAATTTCATTGAAAGAAAATGAATTGCTTATCATTTAAGGTGCATTTTTGGAGTCGAGACTTCACACCATCAAAGTTTCATTTCCATACCTATTGACTTAAAGAACAACCCATAAAAGCAACGCTTAATTAAAATTGATCTAGTAATCTTTTTTATTTCTAGGGCTCTTATCACCAATATAGCTTAGGCTAGCATCTTGGAGTAGGGAGTAATTAACTCTCCAGGATAGTTAAAACAAACAAGTAGATACATCTTGCGGTAGGAAATAAATCCAATTGTAATTGATACATTCTAGGAAGCTTCTCTTAAAGGAGTCAATCACGAGATCATGTTCGAACCTTTGAGACAATCAATTATGTTTCATTGGGAAAGATAGAAGATTTGTGCGTATTATAAACGGTAAACCTCGGATTAACCATTGTCGAGGAGCCTGGGGTCACTTGTTGGTAAACCTCAGTTTGACCATGTAGAGGAGCCTTCAAGGGGATTGAGCTTTGTTACTTTGCCCTTCCACGTAGATCGGATCTTAGACTATTCCCCCAGTTGTATTTGTTGTTGTTGGTAACCTTAGTGTCCATAAACTTAAGATTATTTCCTAAGGTGACGGTGAAGGAAGGATCTCACTGTACCTGGAGTAGACGTCGACTGGACTCACTTGGACTCTCTAGGGAGTTCTCTTCACTTGAGATGGTTTTGTGAAGAAACTTGTGCCAGTCTGTTTCATTAAATAGGTTGTCGGGATAACTATTCCAACCACCCTTTGTGTATTAAACTTCTACTACATTGGATTTCGTCACCAACTAGTGTTTTTTGCATGTGATTATTTTCATCCTACACCCAGAGGTTATTATCTTTCATAGTTCATGTCAGGATAGTCATCTATGTTTTCCCAATCACCGGAAACATTTTTATATGGTGGTCCTTCTATTCCTTCGGGGTACCAGTCACTCTCTGGTACTTTTTCAGGAGCAACTCCTCGACCGACTGAACATTAGTTATCATCTGGTGGTAATGGAACTCAAACGTTGAACGTAGAGAAAATTTTTATGATGTCTGGTAGTATTCCAAATCCTCAACCTCAAGGTAGTCAGTTACCACCTGGGGGGCAACCCCAAGGTAGTTAGTTACCGCCTGGGGGGCAACCTCAAGGTAGTCAGTTATCGCCTGGGGGGCAACCTCAAGGTAGTCAGTTACCGCCTGGGGGGGGACCTCAAAGTAGTCAGTTATCGCTTGGGGGGGAACCTCAAGGACAGTACATACCTTCAGGATAGTACATACCTTCAAGTTAGTACCTACCCCAAGGTCAACCCAGATTCAATATACTCCTCAGGATACTTATCAACCCCAGAATCAGTATGTGCCTTAGGGTTATCAACCTCAAGGTCAGTACCCAATTCAAGGTTTCCAATAGCCTTCTGGTCAACCATTTTTACAAGAAGCTGGAAATGTACCGCTTAATTATCAACCCTACGTTCAACCAGGTTATGGTCCTCCATATGCACAACCTTTTATGGGTCCCGGAATGAACATTGTGTGGGATCTGTCTCAAACTCAACAGACTTTGCAACCTAATGTGCAGTTATCTAATCAACCTGGACAACCTTTGGTTTCTGGTCCAACCTAGCAACCTATCCAACCTACTATTAAAACCCCTACACCTGTTTTAGTTTAACAGCTTGGGCTTAGCTCACCTTAGACTCTGCCTCAAACTGCTACAACTACTGCAACTTCTGTTCAACCACTGTTTTTGGAGTATCTATAGCTCTGATTTCTACTATCCTTGCATCAGTACAAACTCCTCAAGTCTCTGTACCACAGCCAGGACCTACAGTTCAGAGTTCGGTCCAAATGCCTACAGGACAAGCTAGTCCAAGTACAAGTGCCACAAGTCAATCGTACCAGGGACAGTATCAATTCGGTCCTACTGTACAAAACCCAATTTATCAGTATCAACCATATCCTGGCTATACTTATCAATAGCCTCAACAACCTTAGTTTGGTCTGGTTAATCCTGGTTTTCTAGGAGGTTATAACATTCCTAATGCAAATCCGATTCTAGGTTATCCTGGATATCCTCCTCCTGGAGCCGGTCTCATTACTCAAGGTTTTCGCGACCCTAACCGTCAGTTACCATTTATTGCAACTTTGGATTTACCTGATTTGTCGTGCCTTACGAACGATCCGATTTACTATCTTCCGTATTGGCTGCCAATGCCTAATAAGTTGCCAGTGATATCCCGAAATTCAAGGGTAAGTCAAGGGAGGATCCGTCAAATCACGTTATGACTTATCACCTCTAGTGTGCATCTAATTCAATCATTGATGATTCAATTCGATTGCATCTTTTTCAACAAAGTCTTATTGGTCTTGCTGCCAAATGGTACATTGAGTTACCACGAGCCTCTTTTAATAATTTCAATCAGTTAGCCACTGCTTTCTTAACTCATTTTAGTTGCCTGTCAGATACAAAAATGGCACAAAATTGTCAACCTCACTAAAACAATCCATGTCCACATATATTTCTGATCATATTCATGGATGGCGACATAGAAGGCGTTTAGTGAAAGTTTTCATTCCGGATCAAATTTTAGTGGAATGGTTCATTAAATCATTGTTACCTAAAATCACTAAAGATGTAGCTAAGGGAGGAGTGGTCACTGAAGAGAAAGTCATTGCTCAGGCTCAATACCTTGACCTCATCTATACGCAGTCAGGTACTTTACATGAAAAAATCCTTGATCTTCCAAAACACGGTCAAATAACTATAGTTCCTTCAGGGTCTAATGCCACTAATGGTATGATTGGTTCAATTAGTACTAAAAGCAAGAATAAATCTTCAAAAAATTCTTCTCCTACAATAACTTTACCTGATTCCCCGAAAGGAGATTCTTCCGCTGAAGTTTCTACTGACATCCATGTCGTAGAATCATCTACGACCAAATCCAGTAGTAAAGAGAAAGGGAAGAACAAAAACAAACAAAATTCAGAATATAAAACAGATAAAAATGAATCTACTGACGAAAAACATAAACCTCACTATCCTTGTTTCATTTGCGACGAAGATCATTTTACTAAAGAATCCCACATCAAGCAGAGTTTTCAAAATTTGTTAAAGGTTCTCAAACGTCTACTTTCTTGAAGGATCCTTTTCCTACTCAAGATAGTAAGGTGGTTGCTTCTTCCTCAAATACCTCAAAAGAACCCATTATGATGATGTCTCACATCAGGATAGCAACGCGATCGCAAGATTATGGCAGTAAAAATCTTGTTGATGGTAAAGAAGCATAATGTTCTAATTCAAACACATCAAGGACACCTCCTCCTGGTTCTGATCCACTACATATTGAAAAACCCAACCCTGACTTAGTAATCAAACCACCTGCTAAAGGTATATTTCAGAATTCAACTTTCAATCCACATGCGAGTGCTGCTCAGAATTATAACATTGTTTAAGACTTAGTTGTTTCCCCTTCAGCAATGTCAGCTTTGGAAGTGTTGCAATCATGCCCAGTACAACGTAAATTACTATTGTCTGATATAGCTGTTGTTGATATTCAGGATCCAAACCTAATAATCTTCGATTTAGAGAATAGTACACCTCGCTTACCTCATCAAATGGCTTTCCAGATTCCAGTGTTAGTCAAAAATAGACTATGTTTTCAGAGTTTGATTGATGAAGGGGATTCTACGTGCATTATGTCGATCCAATGTTGGAGATCACTTGGTTCTCCCACACTCAATCAATCTCTGACAATTCTAAAGGCTTTTGATGGCCGAGGGTTCCATCCTTTTGGTATTTTGCAGGATTTACCTATAGGGGTCGAAGGCAAAACCGTCAATCTAGATGTGGAAGTGTTTGATACCCCTCTAGATTACAACCTTCTACTGGGTCGCAATTGGTCTTATGCTATGACTGCTATTGTTTCATCGGTCTTTTGGCTTATAAAGTTTCCTCATAACGGAAAGATCGTTACAATAGACTAGCTAACCTATTTCTCATCTGACCCAGCCTCTACAGATAGTGTTCAACACATCAGTAAAACGACTATCCCTTACAAAGATGTTAGCATAGTTTTGATTAAAGATTCTGGTTTACTGGGAACTTTTTCCTTCCCTCCTCCTAGCGTATCACCTTCTATTGCAACTATTCATATGATTTCATCGAATACTGTTACTTTTGATGATCCTTGGATCGTACCTTCCGATTCTGAGGTGGATTCATTTGATGGTGTGATGCCTTTGAGTCCCTTTGAAATTTCATATCAGGCTGTATAGTTGTTCTCTGATTCTTGACCAACCTCGAGGATAGTTTATTCTTGTCTCAACCTCATTAAAAAATGAAACCGGGTTTATTGAGGATAGTTTTTTCCAGTGTCAACCTCGTTAAAAAATGAAACTGGGTGTATCGAGCATAGTTCCTTGTCTTGTGTCAATCTCGTTAAAAAATGAATCAAGGGTTTAGAGCATAGTTCCTTGTCTTGTGTCAAGCTTGTTAAAAAATGAATCAAGGGTTTAGAGCATAACTCCTTGTCTTGTGTCAAGCTTGTTAAAAAATGAATCAAGGGTTTAGAGCATAGTTCCTTGTCTTGTGTCAAGATCGTTAAAAAATGAATCAAGGGTTTTGAGCATAGTTCCTTGTCTTGTGTCAAGCTTGTTAAAAAATGAATCAAGGGTTTTGAGCATAGTTCCTTGTCTTGTGTCAAGCTCGTTAAAATGAAACAAGGGTTATAAGGATAGTTCTTTCCCTGTGTCAACCTCATTAAAAAATGAAACAACTCCCTTTCCAAATCGAGTCTTTGATTAAGATCTCGAATGTTAACTTTCATTCCATCCACCTCGTTGAATGCAATGAAGCTTGGAGGGCATGTACCTCGATTTGAGTCATTATGCTGGGGGCATGTGGACTTATAACAAGCATAGTTTTTCGTTTCAAGCTTGTGTAAACATGAAACCGAATCCAAGCAAAGTTCTCTATGGTTCAAGCTTGTGTAAAAATGAACCCATATCCAATTTACATCTCAGGATTGTAGTTTTTATCCACTAAATTCTACTAGATGAGACGTGGTTGTTTTCATTTCCATCGCCACCATCTCTTTGGCTTTTCATATGCTTTCAGTTGGTTGTTTTTCCTTTCTTGAGGGACCACAGCGATGAGTGGTTTTATTAGCCAGCCTCTTAACCATTACATGTTTTGAGCAGTTCCACCATTGTCGGAACCAGTTGCTACCCTTTATACCACTCGTTCCTCTAGGACAAGTCTTCTTTAAGCTCTTTTCTGACTCGTAAAATATGAAAAGATTGCCGAGTTTTTCCATTTTTTAACTCGTTAAACGGAATAAAAAGGGCGGTCCACTTACAGCTCTTTTTTAACCGTATAAACATGAAAAGATCGCTAGACTTTTGTCGTTTCATGTTCAAACTGTTTACGAAACAACGTGTCTTTGATCACTTTTTTACTTTTTCGGATCAGAGCCACTAAATATGGAAAGTACTCCTTGATCGTAATGGTCAAGCGGTTCTCTCGAGTACTTTTTTATACTTTTTCGGGCTCGAGGGACACAAATTTACGAAAAAGGACCCCCATGGAGTTTTCTTAAGTTTTTCTTCTGACTCCCTAAAATTGAAAAACACCGAGTTTTTCCTATATTGGACTCGTTAAAATTTAACAGTAAAGGACCTATTCAATTTTAAACAGGAATGAACCACTCCTTCTTAGGGTTTGAACTTTAAACTAAGTTGGACTCATCCGAAGGATGAGCTTATAAACAAGCAAATGTTATCCTCCTCAAGCTTGTCAAAAATAAAGAGGTACTTGCCAGAAATGGTGGGGAAAAGAGAGAAAAATGAACCTGTTCGTTACACTTTGTTTTTTAGAAAATTCGTTAACCACTCTTGAACACGACACTTTTTGTTCACCTGGGTTGGGAAATCCTTTTCCTAATAGTTAATCAAACCACATTGAAAGTCTTCAACCAGTTTCTAGGTATTAGCTTTGGGTCAATTGTCACCAAGCCATCTGCAGTGTCGTTATGTGTTCAAGAGATCAGTTCAGTCCTTGCTGATATATTTCTTCAAAACTTGATCTATGATTTCGTGTTATGGCCTTGCCTACGACGGATCACTTTCTATTGAGATCAGCTCATTATCTAGGAAGTTGATCTAGAAATCGTCAATACCTTGAAATCTGCATGCCCTAATGGCAGGTTTCTCACCTTCAATGATGGGTTGCATCATTGACCTTCGACCGAAGGATTTTATGACATGTTTGACATCAGCTCATTTATTCACATTTCATGGATTGTACTGGGTACTTTGAGAGCCATTAACATTACTGGTGGTTTCTCTCACACTTGTTAATAGTTCACATCATTGATTGGTAATCAAGTGGTTTCTACCATGTTCAACTTCGACACATTCATTCACATGGATAGAATCGTACTAGTTCAGGAAGCAGAAATCAAGACCCTGGATCTAGTTTCTACCATCCATACTGTGAGGAATTTTGTTATTCATTATACAGTGGACTATTCATAAACAGATGGTTGTGTGCATACTATGTCTACACATGTCTATACTCTTGATGTATTACAAAATCATTCCTGTATTAGAACAATTTAGTCAGCTTTATAGTCAGTTTTGATCTGAGTATGGGAATGCCTACCTCAGCGATGATATGTCTATATATATATATATATTGCATTGAATTTTTTTACAGGTTCCAACTGGGGTGTCCACAGGATTATCCTTGAAATGATAAAGTACTTCACTCTTCATAAATGACAGACTCTATCTTCTTCTATTACAGACTTCGCACTTTAGGGGGAAATCTATTGCACTAAAAATCGTCACCTTGGCATTCTGCAATCTGTGTGAGTCCATTACCACTCATACATTCCTCCTTTTCAAGTCTTAAGCCTCAGTTCCTCATATCAAGCCTTGAAAATAAGAGAAATCCCTCAAAATTATCTAAAACTATGGTTCCACACTTTCTCTTTGCATTACTTGTGATCCTGCACCTAATAGTCATGTCTCCTACGCACCTGACCGCTCTGTCTCTATGTTATGGGTGTGAACCCCTGTAAAAGTTAAAAAGGCGCGAGTATATTCTAAAAACCTCACTTTCAGTCATTTCTAGAAGCGTCTGGAAGGAATCTTGAGGTGGCAAGTTCACTTTCTTAAGGTTCATGCATCCCATACCTTAAGGAGCTAACCCCTTGATGTGAGGAGCGTATCCCTTTGAAGGAGGATTCTATCCCTTCATAGGTGGACCTGTAACCTCCTCCTCTGCACTATAAAATGAAGCATTGGGCTGGTTACTGGAGAGGTTAGAAGCTGAATATTTTTGAGGTGAAATGCTGTTGGAACTTACTCATCTTAGTTGAGTTTTTATTAGGAGAGATTACATACCTCTATGATCTCATTTGGAAGAGTGTAAGACTTGTCAAAGTAAAGGAAATTCTTGTTTCGGACCCCAGGAAGAGCTTGTTCAACATCAAGGTTGAAAAGGTTGTAAGGTTCTTCTACTTCAAAGTTAATACAAATAAGTTTGTTTTTCTCAATAAGCTATTGATTCATGGTTTATTTATGGATTCCTTGATCACCATAATAGACATGATTTATGATATTTGCTTTGCAGGTGCTATTTAATGTTTGCTTGTTTGTGATTGTAGGTCCTCAAAGGTAACTCTTTTGAACAATTGAAGGATGGCTACTACGAACAAGCATTGGATCTAAGGTAGGGTCTTAACACCTTTATAGTATTTATTTATAAAGCACATATGTCTAGAGAAAGATAGATTTGTTTTTCTATTTGTTGCTAGACTATCTTCTGATACTAGGGAGATCAGTCTTGTTCACAAGATCGATTTATCTGGCCAACAAACCATCTCCCAACTTTGGTTTTGAGTTCTCAAGTGGTCCTATGCACCCCCTTGCCTCATTCCATCCACCAACCACCTTCCCTAAGCTTTCCATCACCTTCAACATCCATCCTTTTGCTCTCGGCTGTATCCTGTAGGTTTTCAGGGAATCCTGTAGGTTTTTAGGACATCCTATAGGAAATCCTATAGCATCATATAGGAAACCTTGTTTTGAGTCCAAATTGAGGAAAAAGCCTCTAGGAAGCTAGCAAAGGGTCCCTAAATTTATGCCAAGCCTTCTAAACATTCACCATCATCTCTAAGCCACCTGCCACATCACCAAAAGGGATTAGCTTTCACACTCTCACATGAAAAAAGACAAAGAAACATATTTATTTTATTCATTTACATGCACAACAGTAGAACGTTTGATGGTTTGAATCTGCATTCTTAGGACAGTAGGATTTCATACATGTTAACTTAGCATTCTTTTGAAGCAAAGCCTCTTAGCAGTTAGTTAGAAAATGGTGTGTTTTATCATTTGATTTCAGTCTCTTTCCTTGTACTTTATTTCTTGCAATAGGTTAAGGTTCCATTTCGAACATTTCATTTTCTGCAATTAGTTTAAGATTTGACTTCAATACATGCACTCCATTACAACATGAAAGCAAAGGAAGGACACATTGTATGTTGCACCTATAGTGTCGATACCTCTTAAGTTTGTATGAACCCCGGGTTGATAATTAAAGTTGGTAGCCTTGGGAGTTGAAGCATTCTTATTGCAATACTGAGGCTCATCATCCGATACATAGGAATAACTTCATACTAACCATTAAAACAATTCTTACTCAATTTGTAAAGAAAAAACCTTAGAGTAGCAGCCATAAAAACCCATAGTTCAGGAGCCTTACAACTAACTACCTCAGGAAAAGGAATTTTTTAAATGTAGTTTAAGATTAACATGGTTGAGGGATACTATGGAAGGCCTAGGGTTTTAAATTCAAAATGGGTTGGGATAATGAAGAGATGATCATAAAAGCATAGAGACCTATTTTAAGAGAACCTGTAGAAAAGAAGAAAAAAAATGTGCATATCAAAGAACTTGACACATGTATATATAACTAGTACAAGAAAAGGACTAATAAATAAAGAAATAAATAAACATGAATTTTTGTATCTGAATAAAGGTTACCATTCAAGAAATAAATGGAGAATAATACTTTTACATTAACTACTAATACTTTGAAAATAATTCATCCATAAAATCTAGTGAATAGAATAACAAAGAAAGTATGCTAAGTTGAAGTTTCTACATGGTTACATATAAGTCATTCTAATATAGGTAGTTCAAGGACCCGTTGAAGAATATATGCATACTTAATTATTGTACATAGTCGACCATAGTATGCCAAAGAATATCACCAGGATATAATTGTCCTACAACAATAGGGAAAAGAGAGAAATTTAACAAATATTCTAGTACTTGTAATGAACTAGGATATGTGTAAACATCATATATTTTTTCCAAGCTATCACTAAAATGATGATAAGAGACTAACCTGGAACTCAATCAAGAAAGAAAAACTTCTTAGCAAGAAGAAACTTAAATTTACTTCTAAACCTTGAGATAAATCAAAGGGTTCATTCCAATATATTACAAGAAGAGAACTTGGTTAAATGTTGAGATGAGTAGTCCTTGTAACAAGTAAATTTTCATTAGCAAGGGAAAGTTCGAGTAGCAAACCATGTAAAGCTTAAACCCAAGTATAAATTTAACAAGGAAAGGAAATGCTCATGGTGTAGATGGGGCTCGAGATAATTCTTCCTTTAGAATGGTTGAATGAGGTTGAAACCCTAAAGATGTTGAGGAAGGGTTTGAAGACTTAATTAATGAAACTTATACTAACATCGCAGAATAATAACTAGACAAAATGGTTCACCCCATTAATATTGAGTAACTTGAAGAAAATAAAAAGCATACAAAGCTAAAATTTACCTCCAAGATAATGCAAACCATGGCCTCTAATACCAACATCTGTTATAATCATTAAGAGAGTCATAGTAGATTCACCCAAGCGTGCATAACCAAAAAATGAAAAACTAGAAGTAATTAAAAACACACAAAGAGGAAACCCTCCAAAAATAAACATGGAAATTACAAAGAAGATTTTGAAAGAGATCTTATTTTCCAAAATTAGCTAAGAAAGCCTTATATGGTGAATAAAACAATTCCACTCTCTCGGGATCGAACAAAAGTAATCTCTTGAAAGAAATTGGTAACAAAAGTGTTGATGCACTGACTAATAGAAGGTTCAGGGAAGAACTGTGAAATGTTTAAATGAAGGGGAAAACCCCTTTCAAGGTTCTTAGACCTGCACAGAATGTTACAAAACTTGTCATTTAACAACCTATTAAAACTTTGAGAAAAGCAAAAAAAAAAAAAACCTTAATTAAAAAACTTAGGAAATTCAATGGTGGCTATTATTTGTAGCATTTGACTACTCAGTGATTATGCTGTTGGGTTGAGCCATCCTATTTCTTCAGTCAAGTAGACTTTTTCCAAGAGGAGAGAAACAAAATTAGAGAAGAAGGTTTGTATAAATTCTATATGGTTTGAAAAACTCAAGAGATGTAAAAATACTCATAAAACTTATGGAGCATAGAACTACAAAACCCCAACATCGTAAATCACAAAGGAGACAAAGGAGGAGGAGAATAGTAAACCTAATTGATTCTCGAAGGATTCTCACCATCAGGCCTTCAAATTAGATCTCAACCATCCCTCTTTGCCATATCACATAGCTGGATGAGATGTCATAATGAAACTGTGCCACGTAACTATAATCAAATGGCCCATCATAGTATGGCTATGACACATTAAATTCTTTCTTAAGGGGTAACACATGGGTAACAAATATTTATGCTACATATGCAATACCATGGTATTAACTGTGTTGATAGCACATTGGTAGGGTGGATATGAAGGCTTTGCAAGGTCGTGGTATCAAGTGTATTATAAAACCCCCACTTTTTATTTAACCAAAGGGCGAATGACCAAAAATTCCCAATGACCTATACATGGCTCAAGTATTATGCTAGGATGGCTTGAGTATAATAAGCCTCTTGATCATTATCAATGTTACTTATCTTCCTCAATGGATGCATATTATCAGTACAAAGTAAAGGTCAAGTTAAGATTGTTTTTGTCCCTATAAACTGAAAACAACAATGAACATAAAGTAAAAATTCTGTAGTCAGAGAAAAACCAACATATGATATGTTTATTTTCAATATGTGTCAAAGAAGCATGTGATTGTTTCCAACATCATAATGAGACAAGTATAGGTGTAAAATAACATATGAAAAAAATATTATTTTATTGTGTAAATTGTATATTACAGGAGAGTAGCTAAGAGAGTCCTTTGATATATGGAGACTACGAATTTTGGTATTGAGAATAATAATGATTTGAATGTTGAGTTGACAGGTTATTCAGATTCCAATTGGGTAGGAGATGCAGAGGGTAGGAGCTCCACCTCTGGTTATGGATTCATTATTGGATCCAATATTATGTCATGGAGCAACAAGAAACAACCAATTGTTTCTTTGTCTTCCATTGAAGTTGAGTACAAGGCCTTATGCAGTGCAACTTGTGAAGAAATTTGGCTAAGAAGAATTCTTTAAGACATGGGAGAAAAAAAAAGGGCCAACAATCATCAAGTGTGACAACCAAATTTCTATCAAACTGGAAAACAAATGAGTCTATCATGCAAGATCAAAACACATTAAAACACAACATCATTTTTGTTTGATAAAACATGCAGTAAAAGGAAATTAATTTAATCTATTATAATACAAATGATAAATTGGTAGACATATTTAACATGCATCTAGGAAAATATAAATTTATTGTTGTGTAGAGACAACTTATGTGTGATAAGTAATTCATTTCTCCATTAAGTGGGGACTTACAATTAATAGAGGAGCGAATGTCCTAGATTGTGTAGAACTCAAGTTAATAAAATGGTCTAGATTGTGTAGAACTTGTTGTTTTCAATATGAGTAACTTGTAGTTGAGTAAGAGTTGTTACACTCTCATGTATTTTGTAATCAACATTTGTGCATGGGCATGATTTAATAAAAAAATTCATTTTATTGATTCTATGTGGTCCTTATTTATTTATTCCTATATCCTTGGTGCTCAACAGAGTGCTTCTCGTTCTACGTGATGCTTCCCACGATGAGCTTATCATTTATTTACATGATGTATACAACTAATTTTCAGTTGATATCAATTGTTAGAATCAATTGGGATTTTATCCAATGGTTATGCCCTTATATCTCCCATAGGTTTCTTCCCTTCTTACTATCGAGGGGGTATAGAAGCATGCATGCATCAAATTCCTTCTTTTGGAGAAGGCCAAGGTACTTAGTCATTGGAATGGAGTGCATGGTCCTTGCGACTAGGCAAATTAAGGCTTACAATACTTGACTTCAACTCAAAAAAAAAAATTACTTCAGCATGTTGGTGCAACGTGTCCTCACCTCTATGTTGTACATGCTTTTTCTCCTTTTACTCTGAACATTACATTATGCTTACTTTTTCTTCATTTTTCAACTTTCGATTTATTTTTATATCCTTCTTCAATATTTTCAACCAACCGATTTCTCTTTTACATTTACTTGTTCTTGAGCTACTTCCAATTGAAGTTTTTTGTGAGTCTTTGTAAATAAAAAAATACCTTCATTTTTTCCATGTTCTCTTTCCTTATTACGAAAGTTTCCACAATTCTAATGGTGGAATTATATTTTTTATAAATACTCATATCAATGAACTTATTGTTTTATTTAAGTTTCTTTAGAAATTGTTTTTCAATTGTATTATGAATGTATACACAAGGAAAAGACTAAGTAGAAGAGCATAAAACATGTTAAATATTTTCATGTTAAATAACTAATCTCTGACATGAATCTTGCTTTGCTTAAAAATTTTGAGTAGCGTAGTGAATTATTTTTGGTTATATTTCTAAACAAGAAAATGAGTAAAATTGTTGGGTTTGTGTTATATTCTCTCCACTACTAGCCCCACACGCGAAGTCGGGTGGTTAGAGGGGGAAATTAGTTCCCCCTTCGTTGCATTGGGTGCAGTGGGGGGGTAGTAGCCCTCCTGCACAGGGTTCAGGACAACACCCTGGGAAAATTTTTTTATATTAGGTGGGCAGACCTACCTATGGTTTTGTGCATGGATTTCACACATGGTTTTAGGCATGATGGTTTTTTCCTATGAAATTTTGTAGATTTCGCTCAAGGGAACTACAATTATGTTCTAATCCATGGTTAATGGATTGAATTTTATAGATGCTTCGGCATGTATATATATGTATTGTAACATTGAAAGGAATATAATGAAAAATCAATTTGGTAGTCCCGATTTTGGTATCCAGGGAAAAATCCCTGTGTATGTTTTTTTATGTTTTATGTTCTCGCCATTGTTTATTTTATATTTTTTTAGAGTTTGTATGCATGTAATTTCTATAAAAGGTTAAAACCTATGTTTGGTATCAGAGTTGTTTTAGCTTCAAGGGGACACCTTTGCTGCTGAGGGGTTTTACTTGGGCCTGTGGTAGACCCTGTTCAGTGGGAGATCTGCAGGATCAATTCTTGTGGTGAAAGAAGATGATGAGAAGTGGAAAGATAGAGATCAAGAAATTTAATGGTCAGAGTTTTGAGTTGTGGAGACTCAAGATGGAGGATCTGCTTGTAGATAAAGATCAGTGGATCGAGGTAGATCTGGGTACTAAACCAGCGACAATGTCTGATGAATACTGGAAGAAGTTGGACCGGAAAGCAAAAAGCACAATAGGCTTGTGTATCTCAGATTCAGTATTGTTGAATGTATTAGGGCAATCTTCAGTGAAGGCTTTGTGGGACAAGTTAGGGATTTTGTGCCAATCTAAGTCTCTGGTGAATAAATTGTTCATACAGAAAACGTTGTATAACCTAAGAAAGAAGGATGTAGACTTGGTGGCAGAGCATATGAACACCTTGAATACTGTGGTAAGCTAGTTGTTATCTTTTGATATTAAAATATCAGATGAAGATAAGTACATCAAATTGTTGTTTTCTCTACCAGATTCGTGGGATAGGCTGGTTGTTGCAATAGGTAGCAATACAACTACCTTGCAGTTTGACGAAATAGTCTCATCCTTGCTATCAGAGGACATTAAACAGAAAAATATGGAGGGAAAAAATTGTGATGCTTGTCTGTACGAGCATGGTACTAGAACATAAACAAAAATAATTCCTTCAGTGGGAGACATAAATCTTAAGGAAAACCTGTAAAGGTGTGCTGAAAATTCAGAAAGGAAGGACACTTCAAAGAGGACTGTAGATCTCAAGCTCCTAAGAAAGGAAAGGGATCTGATGATGCTCCTTTTGAAGAGGTGAAAACCACCTTAGATGAAGGTGGGGATGTGTACTTGGCTTATTCTTCAAGTACACATGTAGATAATGAGGCATGGTTGATTGACTCAGGTGAATCCTTTCTCTTCACTCCCCATAGGGAGTGGTTCTATGAGTATGAGAAATATGATGGTGGTGATGTCTTCTTAGGGGATGATAATAAGGCTAGAATCATCTGACACGTAAAAATCAAGCTAGAGTTGCAATGTGGAAGAATTAGAACACTTCGAGGTGTTCTGCATATTCCTAGATTGGCTAGAAATATGTTTTATGTAAGAAATATGGATGATGCATGTGTTAAAATAGTGTTCAAGAAATATACCTGCAAAATGGTTCATGAAGCACACACATTGATGCGGGGAGTTCAAATTGGAACTCTGTACGAGCTTCTGG
This sequence comes from Pinus taeda, assembly GCA_000404065.3. Taxonomy (NCBI): domain Eukaryota; kingdom Viridiplantae; phylum Streptophyta; class Pinopsida; order Pinales; family Pinaceae; genus Pinus; species Pinus taeda. Next base: position 73,839 of record APFE031389812.1, on the reverse strand, counting down.
GTAGCAATGTTATTGATGGGTGTAACAGTTCCGTGGTTCCTAAAAGTGGAGTAGAAAACATTGTGGTCTCTGGAGAAAAGACCATGTTATGGCATCAAAGGCTTGGACATATTGGAGAGAAGGGACTTTGAATACTTCATTGTAATGGTATGGTAGAAGGTATGGCTAATTTCTCTTTGGACTTAGATTTTTGTGAAAATTGTGTATATGGGAAGCAGAATCGAGTGAGTTTCCCCTTTGGTGCTAAGAGGGCAAAAGGGATATTAGAGCTTGTGCATAGTGATGTGTTTGGACCTGTGTCAGTTCCATCACTAGGTAAGTCTGTGTATTACATATCATTTATAGATGACTTCTCAAGGAATACATGGATATTTCCTCAGGAAAAAATCTGAATTCTTTGATAGGTTTAAAGAATTTAAGGCTCTGGTGGAAAGCAAGACAAAGAAGAAGATAAAGGTGTTAGGGACAGATAACGGTGGAGAGTTCTGCAAGAAGGAATTTGAAAATTTCTGTAAGAAGTGTGGTATAACGCAATAGAAGACTACTCCATACACACCTCATCAAAATCGAGTTGCAGAAATAATGAAGAAGAAATTGATGGAAAATGCAAGAAGCATGTTCAGTGGTGTCGGGTTAGGACAAGATTTCTGGGTAGAGGTAGTGGAGATTGCATGTTACCTAGTTAATAAATCACCTTCATCAGCATTGGAAGATAAATCTCCAAAAGAGGTATGGACTAGTACGAAGCCCTATATTTCACATCTGAGGGTAT
>APFE031389812.1:4117-72100 GCA_000404065.3 Pinus taeda | reverse complement strand
GTTGATTGGAAATAACAAAGAAATTATTAAGGATTTGAAGACCCAATTGTCCTCCAAATTCGACATGAAAGATCTTGGTGCTACAAACTATATTAAGGGCATGGAAATTAAATGAGATCGGGCAAAGAGGAAGCTTTGGTTAAAACATTTATGAGTATGTCGAGACAATACTACAGAGGTTTAATATGCAGGATAGTAAATCAGTGAAGGATCATATACTTGTAGGTGTAAAGTTATTTGTTGAATAGTGTCTCAAGACACAAAAAGAGGAAGAGGACATGTCCTGTGTTCCATACGCAAGTGTAGTCAATAGCCTAATTTATGCAATGGTCTATACTAGGCCAGACAATGCACATGTAGTGGGAGTATTGAGCAGGTTTATGTCAAAACCAAGAAAGGAGCATTAGACAATAGTGAATTTGGTTTTCAGGTATTTGCATGGCACTAGTGATTATGGTTTTTACTACGAAGGTAGACTCGGATTGGACAGAGTTTTGGACATCCATGGCTTTATTGATGCAGATTGGGCTAGAGATCTGGATCAGAGGAGATCTACAAGTGGACATGTGTTTAACCTATTTGGAGGTGTAGTTAGCTGGATGAGCAAGAGACACTTTGTAGTGGCATTTTCAACTACAAAGGCAGAATACATGGTAGCCAATCATACAAGCAAGGAAGTAGTTTGGTTGCAGAGATTGTGTTCAAGTATGGGGTTAGTACAACGCGCTATAAGGATAGACTGTGACAGTCAAAGTGAAATTTTCTTATCAAAGAACCTTATCATTCAAAGAGAAAGAACATCGATGTTTTATATCACTTTGTGAGGGATGGTTGATGACAAAAGGGTGTTGCTGGTAAAGGTGGACATTTTGAAGAATACTGTAGATAAATTGACGAATTCTGTGAGTATTGAGAAGTTTTCTTGGTGTAGAGAAACAATGGGCATTATAGGGATGGAACAATGACTAAGATCTCTTATGACCGCCTATGTGGAAAAGGAAACAACAAGTGGGAGAATTTTGGGTGTGTGTTATATTCTTTCCATGACTAGATCCACATGTGAATCGGGAGTGTTAGAGGGGGGTGACCAGTCCCCCTTCGTTGCACCGGGCGTAGCCCCCTTGCACAGGGTTCGAGGTAGCACCCCAGGATTTTTTTTTGGACCTTATATTAGGTGGGTGGACCTACCTATGGTTTTGTGCATGGATTTCACGCATGGTTTTGGGCATGACAGTTTTCTTCCCATGGTATTTTGTAGATTTGGTAAAGGGAGCTACGATTGTGTTCTAATCTAGGGTTAATGGATTGGGGTTTATGAATGTTTCAACATGTATATATATGTATTTGTAACATTGAAAGGAATATAATGAAAAATAAATCTAGTAGTTTCGATTTTGGGATCTAGTGGAAAATCTCTGTGTATATTTGTTTTATGTTTTATGCTCTCACCATTGTTTATTTTCTACTTTTTTAGAATTCATATGCAGGTAATTTTTGTACAGGGTTAAAACTTACAAATATTAGCAATGGTGGTAGGCTGGTGATGGGCCTCTAAATTAGACATAATTTAAGGCTCATACCTCTAAATTAAACAATAATTTAAGGCCTATGAGCATCCTTCAACACATTAAGCATCTCTTTCTACATTAGATAATTTATTTTTAACTTTAATATATTCATTAGAAAGGTTTATGAATAATTGCATATTTGTGCCTAATATTATTTATTTTTGTAGAATATTATGAGAATATTGCGCAGATTATGAAGATTTGGAGGAGGAGATAATTTATGGACTTGCTCCCTACTACAGGAGTATCAATAATAAATAATAAATCAACAAGATATTATGGAATTATGGCACAGATTGTGGAACTCCAATGATTGAGAAAATCTAGGAGTGTGTTCCCTGCCATTTCATGCAGATTCCTAGTATTGGGGACCAAATCCACTAATCAAGGGATTTTGATGGGGAAAGCTTCCTCCATTCATGACGAATGATTCCTAACCATTTTGTATAATTACCAAGTCGAATTTGCCTCTAGATATAGATTTTCATTAGTGTTATTGTGGAGAGAGCTTGTATTTTTGCAGCTCCATTGTATTTTCTTGCAGGGATGTAATTATATTGATAAAAATAATGAAGATTGGTGTCATGTTCAACTTCCACATATTGTTCTCCTCAATAGGTCTCTAAGTTTACTTGGGTTTGTCCATCCCATGAGCCTCAGAGCCCTTTCAAATATTTTATTTTCTTATTTTCACTACTTATTCACATGCATCTCTAGTTTTTATTTCTTTCTACTTCTGCATTTAGTATTAATGATTTCTTGTTGTACGAATGAGTTAAATGGTTAATGAAAGTTCTTTTGCATGATCACACACATTATTTAGTCATTGGAAAAGCTTTGGATGTTCATAGTAATCATTGAGATGGTTGGATTAGTCTTCTTATTCCCAAATCTAGATTTCTGGAACTCCTTTATGGTAAAGAACAATAAATTTCTGCAATTTTTTAGAGCATGCTAACGAGATTCAATCGAGTTGGTTCCACTTTCATTAGATCACAAAAACATTCTAGTTCATAAAAAAATTACCCCATTGCATTTGCACTTGATTAGGTTAGGCATTTTTTAGATTTACTAGCTCACTAGTTCTCGAATTTCTAGATTTTCGACTAGTAATGTTTTTATGTTTTTTAGCATGGGTTAACAGAGGTATTTTTGAGTGATTCCACTTGGAATGGAGACCTAAGACATCCTAGTTAATAAAAAAAAAAAATCCATCCATTTTGTATTTTATTTTCTTGATCATTCAATGAATTATAGTAAATATGTACATCCTATAGGAAATCACTATAGCATCCTGTAGGAAATCCTTTTCTGAGCCCGAATTGAAAAAAAAATCATTGAAGCTGGGATTAGGCCTCTACTTGACCTCCATGCCATCAAGACCATTTTAACCCTCTTGCCCCACACTTAGGTCAACATTTTTCTAGTTTCAAGAGTAGGATTTGATTTCCATTTCTTCTATCTTCAGTCTTACATTAGATCTCATCAATGTTTTATATCATTCTGCAGGTTTTCCTCACACATGAAGTAGACAACTAGCTCATGAAATTCTGTTTCCTTTAGATAGTTGAAATTCTTCTTGTTTGCATGATTTTTGGGTAAATGTCAATGTTTGATGCAGTGTAGGAGTTTCAAGAGTACAAAGAGATTTCATAGTCAACAACCTCATCCCAACTTCATCCACCCATGGTCCTCACTTTATTTCACTAAACCCTCACCAATTTCATCATTTCATAAGGAAACTTCTCCAAGCTTTTGGAGAAAATCCAGCCATCTCTCAACTTTGGTTTTGAGTTCTGAAGTGGTCCTAAGCACTCCCTTGCCTCATTCCATCCACCAACCACCTTCCCTAAGCTTTCCATCACCTTCAACATCCATCCTTTTCCTCTCGACTATATCTTGTAGGTTTTCACGAGATCCTATAGGTTTTGAGGACATCCTATAGGAAATCCTGTAGCATCCTGTAGGAAACCCTGTTTTGAGGTTGAATTGAGGAAAAAGCCTCTAGGAAGCTAGAAAAGGGTCCCTACTTTTCTCCCAAGCCTTTTTACCATTCACCTCATCTCCAAGCCACCCGCCACATCACCAAAAGAGATTAGCTTTCACACTCTCACATGAAAAATGACAAAAAGAAAAATAGATTTATTTTATTCATTTACATGCATAGCAGTAGAAGGTTTGATGGTTTGAATCTGCATGCTTAGGACAGTAGGATTGCATACATGTTAACTTATCATTCTTTTGAAGCAAAGCCTCTTAGCAGTTAGTTAGAAAATGGTGTGTTTTATCATTTGATTTCAATCTCTTTCCTTGTACTTTCTTTCTTGCAATAGGTTAAGGTTCCATTTCGAACATTTCATTTTCTGCAATTAGTTTAGGATTTGACTTCAGTACATGCACTCTATTACATCATGACATCAAAGGAAGGACACATTGTATGCTGCACATATAGTGATGATACCTCTTAAGTTTGTATGAACCTTGGGTTGATAATTATAGTTGGTAGCCTTCGGAATTGCAGCATTCTTATTGCAATACCAAGGCTCATCAGCTAATACATAGGAATAACTTCATGCTAACCATTAAAACAATTCTTATTCAATTTGTAAAGAAAAACCCTTAGAGTAGCAGCCACGGAAACCCATAGTTCAGGAGCCTTACAACTAACTACCTCGGCAAAAGGAATTTATTAAATGTAGTCTAATATTAACATGGTTGAGGGATAGTATGGAAGGCCTAGGGTTTTAAATTCAAAATGGGTTGGGATAATGAAGAGATGAGCATAAAATAATCGAGACCTATTTTAAGAGAACCTGTAGAAACGAAGAAAAAAATGTGCATATCAAAGAACTTGACACATGTATATATAACTAGTACAAGAAAAAGACTAATAAATAGAGAAATAACTAAACATGAAGTCTTGTATCTAAAGAAAGGTTACCATTCAAGAAATAACTAAAGAATAATACTTTTACATTAACTACTAATACTTTGAAAATAATTCATCCACAAAATCTAGTGAATAGAATAACAAAGAAAGTATGCTAAGTTGAAGTTTCTACATGGTTACATATATGTCATTCTAATATAGGTAGTTCAGGGACCTGTTGAAGAATATATGCATACTTAATTATTGTACATAGTAGGCCATAGTAGGCAAAAGAATATCACCAGGTTATAATTTCCATACAACAATAGGGAAAAGAGAGAAATTTAACAAATATTCTAGTACTCGAAACAAACTAGGATATGTGTAAACATCATATATTTTTTCCAAGCTATCACTAAAATGATGATAAGAGACTAACCTAGAACTCAATCAAGAAATAGAAACTTCTTATCAAGAAGAAACTTAAATTTACTTATAAACCTTGAGATAAATCAAAAGGGTTCATTCCAATATATTACGAGAAGAGAACTTGGTTGAATGTTGAGATGCATAGTCCTTGTAACAAATAAACTTTCATTAGCAAGGGAGAGTTCAAGTAGCGAACCATGTAAAGTTAAAACCCAAGTATAAATTTAACCAGAAAAAGAAACGCTAATGGTGCACATGGGGCTCGAGATAATTCTTCCTTTAGAATGGTTGAATGAGGTTGAAACCCTAAAGATGATGAGGAAGGGTTTGAAGACTTAATTAATGAAACTTATACCAACATCGTAGAATAATTACTAGAAAAAATGGTTCACCCCATTAATATTGAGTAACTTGAAGAAAATAAAAAGCATACAAAGCTAACATTTACCTCCAAGATAATGCAAACCCTGACCTCTAAGACCAACATCTGTTATAATCATTGAGAGAGTCATAGTAGCCTTACCTAGGTGTGCAAACCAAAAAATGGAAAACTAGAAGTAAACTGAAAACACACAAAGAGGAAACCCTCCAAAAATAAACATGGAAATTACAAAGAATATTAAGAAAGAGATCTTATTTTCCAAAATTACCTAAGAAAGCCTTATATAATGAATAAAGCGATTCCACTCTCTTGGGATGGAACAAAAGTAATCCCTTGAAAGAAATTGGTAACAAAAGTGTTGATGAACTGACTAATAGAAGGTTGAGGGAAGAACTGTGAAATTTTTAAATGAAGGGGAAAAGCCCCTTTTGAGGTGCTTAGACCTGCACAGAATGTTACAAAACTTGTCATTTAACAACCTATTAAAAATTTGAGATAAGCGAAGAAAAAAAAACAAAACAAAAAAAACCTTAATTAAAAAACTTAGGAAATTCAATGGTGGCTATTATTTGTAGCATTTGACTGCTCAGTGATTATGCTGTTGGGTTGAGCCATCCTATTTCTTCATTCCAGTAGACTTTTTCGAAGAGGAGAGAAACAAAATTAGAGAAGAAGCTTTGCATAAAATTCTATATGGTTTGAAAAACTCAAGAGATGTAAAAATACTCATAAAACTTATAGAGCGTAGAACTACAAAACCCCAACATCGTAAATGATAAAGGAGATAAAGGAGGAGGGGAATAGTAAACCTAATTGATTCTTGAAGGATTCTCACCATCAGACCTTCAAATTAGATCTCAACCATCCCTCTTTGCCATATCACATAGCTGGATGAGATGTCGTAATGAAATTGTGCCACGTAACTATAATGAGATGGGCCATCATAGTATGGCTATGACACATTAAATTCTTGCTTAAGGGTTAACGCATGGGTAACAAATATTTATGCTACATATGCAATACCGTGGTATTAACTGTGTTGATAGCACATTGGTATGGTGGATATGAAAGATTTGCAAGGTCGTGGTATCAAGTGTATTATAAAACCCCCCCTTTTATTTAACTAAAGGGTGAATGACCAAAAATTCCCAACGACCTATACATGGTTCAAGTATTATGCTAGGATGGCTTGAGTATAATAAGCCTCCTGATCATTATCAATGTTACTTCACTTCCTCAATGGATGCATATTATCAATACAAAGTAAAGGTCAGGTTAAGATTGTTTTGTCCCTGTAAACTCAAAACAACAATGAACATAAAGTAAGAACTATGTAGTCAGATACAAACCAACATATGATATGTTTATTTTCAATATGTGACAAAGAAGTATGTGATTGTTTCCAACATCATAATGAGACAGGTATAGGTGTAAAATAACATAAGAAAAAAATATTATTTTATTGTGTAAATTGTATATTACGGGAGAGTAGCTAAGAGAGTCCTTTGATATTTGGAGACTGCAAATTTTGGTATTGAGAATAAAAATGATTTTAATGTTGAGTTGACATGTTATTTAGATTCTAATTGGGTAGGAGATCCATAGTATAGGAGCTCCACCTCTGGTTATGGATTCATTATTGGATCCAATATAATGTCATCGAGCAACAAGAAACAACCAACTGTTTCTTTTTCTTCCATTGAAGTTGAGTACAAGGCCTTATGCAGTGAAACTTGTGAAGAAATTCGGCTAAGAAGAATTCTTTAAGACATGGGAGAAAAAAAGAACGGCCAACAATCATCAAGTGTGACAACTAAAGCTCTATCAAACTAGAAAACAAGCAAGTCTATCATGCAAGATCAAAACACATTGAAACACAACATCATTTTTGTATGATAAAACATGTAGTAAAAGGAAATTAATTTAATCTATTATAATACAAATATAATGTGGTAGACGTATTTAATATGCATCTACGAAAATATAAGTTTATTGTTGTGTAGAGACAACTTATGTGTGATAAGTAATTCATTTCTCCATTAAGTGGGGACATACAATTAATAGATAAACGAATGTCCTAGATTGTCTAGAACTTGTTGCTTTCAATAGGAGTAACTTGTAGTTGAGTAAGAGTTATTACACTATCATGTATTTTGTAGTCAGCATTTGTGCATGAACATGATTTAATAGAAAATTCATTTTATTGATTCCCTATGGTCCTTATTTCTTTATGCCTATATCCTTGGTGCTCAACAAAGTGCTTCTCATTCTACGTGATGCTTCCCATGATGAAATTATCATTGATTTACATGATGTATACAATTAATTTTCATTTGATATCATTTGTTAGAATCAACTAGGATTTTATCCAATGGTTATGCCCCTATGTCTCCCATAGGTTTCTTCCCTTCTTACCATCAAGAGGTTATAGAAGCATGCATGCATCAAATTCATTCTTTTGGAGAAGGCCAAGGTACTTGGTCATTGGAATGGAGTGCACGGTCCCTGCGACTAGGCAAATTGTGGAGCATTTTCAAGCCTAGACCATTGTGTTCAGTGAAGAATATAGGAGAAAACTATAGTTACCAAGTACTACCTAAAATCAATAATCCAATACCCAAGATGAAAAAAATGCAAAAGTACAATTTTGGAAAACTTTTCTCTATTTTTATTGAATTATTTCCTTTATTTATTTTGTAATGTGAAATTGGACAAATATTATTCCCATTTCATATACAAATGTTATTCCCTAATAATGTTAAAATCATATTCAATGATATTGACCTAGATAGAAATGTCAACCTTGGTCGCAATTTAGATAATATAAATAAAAAATAACTTTAACACATATTTTATATGATATATAAATTTATTTAATAGAATAAATTAAAATTAAAATTATTTAATCTTGATCTTCAACAAAATTATAGTAATTAATATTTTTATCAAACTTTTCAATAAGTAGCATGAGAATAATTAAAGTCACTAAGTCTTATTGAGGGTTACAATACTTGACTTCAACTCAAAAAAAAAATTACTTCAGCATGTTGGTGCAACTTGTCCTCACCTCTATGTTGTACATGCTTTTTCTCCTTTTACTCTGAACATTACATTATGCTTACTTTTTCTTCATTTTTCAATTTTAGATTTATTTTATATTTTTCTTCAATATTTTCAACCGATTTTTCCTTTACATTTACTTGTTCTTGAGCTACTTCCGATTGAAGTTTTTTGAGTCTTTGTAAATAAAAAAATACCTTCATTTTTTCCATGTTCTCTTTCATTATTAAATTCTAATGGTGGAATTATATTTTTTATTCCTTTTATTGTTGTAGTTACGGTAATTTTCCCAGACTCACTTCCATCTCCGTCATATTAGGATTTTGCATGCCATTCCTCAAGAAAAGTTAATTTAGCCTCATAATCAATTTTATATCTCATTGCTAGATTCTCCTCAAATTTTGCTACTACAGAGGTAGTTTCATTTTCATCTTCCAATGCATATCTTTGTAATGTGATTAATCCACTTCAATGGAACAATAAACCCTCAAACCTTAGTGGAGAAGATAATATGCTTGAGAAATTAAGGAAACTACCAAAATCAAATTGACAACAATGACTACTCCTTCTATTTAAATTCCAGTGTAACTAGCGTAACCATATAAATTAAAAGGTTAATAAGTATCGATCCATAATAATATCTATAAAAATAAAAATGAAAATAATATATATGAAACTTAAATATAATACAAATTTTAATTAAATATTTAATTAAATCTTTTAAATAATATATTTTAAAATCTATTGACGCCCTCTCAGCATTCTCAATATATTAATATATTAATGCAATCTAAATTGATACATAATTAGTTATATAGATACACATTACTTTAACATTATATATGAAATACTTTATAATAAAATATATAATTTAAGCCAAAATCGAAAACACTTATTACAAATTTGAAAAAAAAAATAATAAACACCAAATTTCAAATGATATATATAATTCTCAAATTAATATAGATTTCAAGTAATGTCTATCATGATGATTTCTATTAATAAAATAATATAATAAAATAATTTCAAAATCCAAAACATACATTGCATAGACACATTGTAATGTTCACACAGAGATATAGAGGATATACATGTGGAAAATTAGGTTTATGATGTTAGGTAATCATGAATAAAGTGCACACTAGTGTATATGATGAATGTTTAGTGGTAATTTATATGCGACTTAAAAGTTAGAATAAATAACATTTAACTTGCTTTTTTTAATGTATTTATGGTAAAACTAAAAGGTAACAATCTTATTTGTTTATATAAATTAGCCTAGATCTATCTTAACTCAGGATCTACCAAGCGCACAGAGAGATCGAATCTCAAGATTGTTCGACAACAATTACATCTACATCCAAAAAGTTACTAACATGTCCATGTTTATGGAACGGGTTGTTAACCACTCAAATATAAAATGACAATCTCTAATCCAAATCTGCATGCTACTCATAGCATTTTATTCCCAAAAATATTAAGAAATGATTTTTCTCAATTTATTCCATTAGCATTTAAAGTCTGAACCATCCACCTAAATTATTATAGGCTAACTCTATCATATTTTTGAATGAATACTCAACTCATATAAGAAAATCTTGTAACCACTTGATAAACTTGTGATGGCATTTCAACGAATAAGAACGTTTGAGAAGTACGTGCCGACGCAGATAATAAAGACCTAATATATTGTTATTTATAAGTTTAAAAATGGGAAAACATAAAAATAATGAAATATTGGATACAATTTAAAGGAAGATATAATTTTTTTAAAATAAAATAGTAATAAAAACTTCGATTTGAGTAATTTTAGTATCCATATCTCATGGGTTTGTTTTTTAGCTATCACACTTACACTAATTTCATGTATTTATTTATTATCGTAGTACTACAAGAAGTTAACTAGATAATGAATCATTAACATTTTCATAGTTCATATTCATAAGAATCTTCCTCCATGTATTAACAAGTTCAATGATCAAACTTGATTACCAAGTTACAATATTTTTTCAAAGGCTATATATGTTGATTACCATTCTATATATATTCTAGCTAGAAAGTCTTTAACTTTTTATTCACTCTAGCTTAAGCCAAATTCATTTTTTATGTGCAACCAAATGGAAGATTTACCATACAAGTTTTATGACCAAGTTCTTCTACAGGATTTTATACATAGGAATTTTACCCAAGAGTTAAATCAAATATGTGTTCATAATCTTTTATTAGGATCATCTAGCTATTTAATCTTAAATGAGCCTTTGACCAATTGCATTCCTTCAACCCTAGATAGTACTATTAACATACTATATGGAATATATACTAACCTTGTCAAAATATTTCTTCCAAAAACCTTTCAAGATGATGGTTTTTGTAGGATCTTAATTACCCATCTTAACAAAATGAATATCTCTAACATAATGTTAGATAATGTTGGGATGAACAACAATATGCAAAATGGTCTAATCGTTTCAATTTTAAGGAAAAACAACACGAAGAACTCATAAAAGGATGAAGATTATATTCCAAGCTTCTTCTTTTTTTTTTTCTTTTTCAGAAGAAAAAAGCCGTTATATATTCATTCATGAGGAAGTTCTTTACAAGTCTGTAGATGTAGAGACTGCAAATATATTTTTCTATCATCATACAATATAGAGTTTTCTTTCGTCAAACAAAAATACTGCTGATACAGCATACAAAAATACTACAAAAACAATCTACTGAGTTCAAGTGTTCCCGCAGATTTCACCAAAAAGAAATTATATGAAAAATGTTCATCTTCCTATCTTGCAAACAAAAAAAGGAAAATTTTGGGAGCAGCAAAGGATTAACCCAAGTATTATCCAGGAATTGGAAATACCCCAGCTTTGTGCCATATCTCCTACATTTCGATGATCACATGAAATCCATCAAGCTCTACATTCAAACCAAGTTTTGATAATTTGTCTGCCTCAGAATTTAAGTTCATGCTTATGTGTTGTATTGTTGGGTGATTGAGGGAAATCCAAATTTCCTTGATCTGCTATAACCAACCTTGCAGGGAGGATTTTTTAATATTAGCATATGATCCAACATAATCAATGACAGTCTTGGAGTCACCTAAAATATGTATGTTTTGTATGTCCATAAATTTAGTGAACCACAGAAGTCCCCACAGAGCCATCACTTCCGCCTTTGTGTTGGTTCCAAAACTGACTCCCTGGTGAACATGGTATGATAACTCAGAATGTATATGAATAATGAATCCACATCCACATTTGTGATCTTGTGAAGCCCCATTGAAGTAGCCGGTCGGATATACCATCTCCAGAATTTCCAATGGGCAAGTGGGTTGTAGTTTTTGAGCGGATTGTAAAACAGATTTAGAATTTTGAATAATTCTCGTCAGCACAATCGACACCAAGTCCCTATGATGGTTGAAGATAATGTCGTTGCGCCATTTCCATATTTCCCAAATGAAAATAGCAAGGATGAGTCTTTGCAGGCTAGCTTGGTTGCTCCACCATTTCAACCAAAGCACTATATCACAAATGTACGGCCCCAGGTGGCCAATTTTGTGCTCCAAATGTTTCCATAGGATGGATACCTCATTACATGTTCTGAAAAGATGAGTATTATCCTCAGCAACATTTCCGCATAATACACAGTAATCTGGGCTAGACCAGTTCCTCTTTGGAGGTTTTCCCAGGTCAAGTTATTATTCCTCCAAACAAGCCAGAGAAAGATTGTGTTTTTTATGGGAAGTAGTGGGCTCCAAAATTTAGCGAACCATCCATCCCTCAGGTGATTTGTTTGCAGAAAGCACAGTTGATAGTAAGCATCAGCAACCACAATATTATTTTGTCATTTTACCATTCCAGGACATTTTACCATTCCAGGTAATTGAGTCTGATGTCGCTTCACTATAGAGACCTGCTAGTCTCAATTGTATGCACATGTGCTTCCATTCATCCACAACAGAGCCCGAAATATTTAATTAAGCTGCATTTTTCCAGATTGGGCAATCGTTTTCCCAAGCAGAAATAAATTAGTGCTAGAAGAAGGTTCCATATCGATGGAATGTTTCTATGATGTGATCCGGGAGGGGATCAATGTCTAATAGACCTCGAATGTGGTCACATCCTATAATTATATGATGCCCATTGCCAAGTTTCCAAGCCAACATTTTAATAAAAGTGGTTTCAATTTTTGTGAAGTTGCGCCAAATAGCCGAGCTAGCAGCTTTGTCGATATGGTCATTTCTCATCTAGACTTTAAAGCCTATGTTCCTTAGGTATATATATATATATATATTTATAATATGGCTCTAGATACAGTTTCCAAAAATCCCGCGCCATATGGATTTTAAGAGAAGAGCTTGCCCAAAGCGGCAGAGATTGAGGATGCCCCATCCATCCATTTTCTTTGGAAGAGTAATGTATTGCAGCTTTGATAAATGATACTTCTTCCGATGCTTCATACTGGACCAAATAAAACTTGCTTTGATTCCGTCTAATTTCTTAATGATGGCAGTAGGAAGCTGGAACAAGTGCATCCAATATACACTGAGTTGTGTTGTCACTGCTTGTACAAGAGTAAAGTGTCCTCCCATAGAAAGGCATTTATTTTCCCAACCAGAAATTTTCAAGAAGTATCTATCAACTAGCCATTGCCAGTCCATATTTCTATAATTATAGGGTTTTAAATGGAAACCAAGATATTTAAGACCATAGGAAAAGCAATCAGAAGAAATACCAAATAAGTTAACATATATGCGATGGTCTCAAAAATTTCCAGAACATACATCATAACTGATTTGGTTTGATTCATTTTGAGACCCAAAGCATTTCCAAATCTATAAAAAACTTGAAATAAGTGTAGCCAAGAAAACCTGTTAAGAAGCCCCATGATGAGCACATCATCCACAAAAAAGCTATGAGATATCTGGATGTTTCTGCCAATCTTCAGAGGAGAGAAGAGGCCCTTGGCCACAACATCAGATATGTGTAGACTAAGTCCATCCAGTTCTAGTATGAACAAAAGAGGCGATAATGAACAACCTTGCTTGAGACCCCTACCAGCTTTGAAGAAAGAAGTCAAATATCCATTTGATAATAACTACAAACTGGACAGTAGTGACACAATCCATGATTAAGATTATGGTCGGTGCTTGAATACCGATCTTGTGAAGAACCAGTGTCAGGAATCCCTAGTCCAGACAGTCAAATGCTTTTTTAAGATCGACTTTCATAATAGCAGCATCAAGGTGTTTCAACTGGATGGAGTGTAAACATTCCTATGCTATAGCAACAACATCATGAATTTGCCTGTGTTTGAGAGAACCATATTGTTGAGGAGAGATGAATTTGGACAAAATTGGCTTCACACGATTTGCAATGGTTTTGGATATGATTTTGTAGACTAGATTGCAGAGCGATATGGGTCGGAAATCATAGAAAGTGTGTGGGGTTTTCTTTTTAGGTATGAGGGCGATATACGTGGAGTTTAGATGAGGGTGGAAAGAACCCAGATTTCAGGATTCTTCAACAAGGTTTACCAGGTCAGACTTAAACAAATCATAGAAGTGACAAAAGAATTCCATAGTCCAACCGTCAGGTCCCGGACTTTTGTTACCCTGGAAAGATAGAATGACCCCATGAATTTCTTCGAAAGAGACCAGCTTATAGAGTTTTCTATTAGCTTCTTCTCCGAACATCAATGGGAAGAAAGATACCCCCCATAATAAAATCTTTCGGGCCTCCCGATGGAGTCTGAGTGAAGGCCGATTTGAAGAATGATAGAGCAACCCGACTTATCTCATCTTGTGTTTGATATTTTGTATCATCCAAGTCAAAAATCTCCCAAATGGAGTTTTTTTTACGACAATGATTTGCAAATCTATGAAAAAATTTGTGTTTCGATCCCCCTCCTTCAGCCGTGTGACTCGAATTTTGAGCTTCCATGTCGTCTCCTTTATTAGTAGGATTTGTGTTCTTCTTTTTTTAAGGAACTGAATTCTGGATCTGGTGTTTGGATGGAGAGTATGGGCAGACATAGAGTGGCTAATAGAGTCTAGCTCCCATTCAATATCGTTGAGTTCTCTTCTGAGATGATTTTTTTTTTCTCGTTCCCATTTTTTGGTAGCAAGTTGAAGAGCTTTAAGTTTGTCCAAAAACAATCCCATATGAGATGTGGAGTTGTTTGCCAAAGAGAGCCAAGTATTTGGTATAGGAAGAATCTTCTAACCAGATCTTGTTGAATTTGAAGGAAAGTCCGCTCCTGCAGACTTGTTGTCACCAATGGAGAATGATAGGGTGATGGTCTAAAATATAGATGTTGATAATTTCAGATGATACCATTCCGAATCTTTCGATAAGCATATCATGTATGAGAAACCTATCCAGTCTCTTTACAATATATGAGTTCCCTGATCTGCCATTATCCCAGGTGGGGGCAATGTTTGATGCCCTGATATCAACCAGATTGCGTTTGAGGATGATGGATTTTAGAGATTCTACCGTGGGGTCTCTGCGGCATTTATGTCCCCAGTGTTCATGGTCCCCAATAATACAATTTAAGTCCCCAACTGATCTGATAATTACCCTATGAGTGACCTCAGTTGAAGATTTATTAAACAAAAGGTATTACAGACTCATGTGCTAGTGTGTGTGTTCTATGTTATTGAAACAACGGATTGATCAGATTGCCAATACACAGACATTTTAAATGGAAAGACAACAGAGAAATATAGTAAACAACACAAAGACACAAACAATTTTTAATGAGTTCACCCTATTCTCTAGGGCTACACCTCCAGTCTAGCTTCAGTGGTGGCCTGGTTTTATTGTGTCTTACAACAAAGAATTTACAATGCAGGGACTCAATATGAGTTCTCATGACAACAGATTTTGCTTGGCAGGGTGGTTCTTGGATTCCCCAAGCCACTCAGAGTTCACAGACTCTTTTTCTTCCTACCAGCTCTATGACCTTTGGTCTACAGTGGAAAGAGCCAACTATGATGCTCAATCCAGACAGGTTCCTCTATGGGAAGGCTTGAATCTTCAAGCTCTCTGGTGCTCAGTGTTGCCTATGGTCAGCTCGGCCCTCTTTCTCTTCTGCTCGGCTTTACTGCTCTTTGTGTTCAGTCCTCCTCTCAGGGTTCACTGTTCATTGTCTCTCTTAGTCGCTTGGATTCTTCTCCTAATTCTCCTCCTCTTTTTCAACTGTCTCTGTTCATGGATTTAACTAGTCGATCCTATGCCTGTTCGGTTCCTCTCCCCCCTGCGCCAATTCTCCTCCTGCAGCTATGCTTGGAGTTCCCTGTTCGACATCAGCATGAACACTTAGGCAGTGCCACGTGTCTCCATCTAATTGGTGCCAACATGCTTCGTCGGCTCATTCCTCCGGTTATGTCGCGAGTACGCTCTTTCTCCATTGTGGTGGTCAACGGATTCCAAATCCCTTTTAAATCGTAGTTTATTTCCCTGTCGATTCCGCTTCTTTCCATCGGGCACAATCTCATTCGTTCGATCTGGGCTCCTCCAGATCCAACGTCATACGCACGTCGAGCACAGTTGACTTTCTCAACCATTAACGCGCGATCACATCGATTTTTCTCTCACCTCCGCTGCCACGCGTCGATCGCTGATTGTGATCGCTCTGCTTTCTCCAAAACATATTACCGTTCAAGGGCACCTCGATCAAACCACCGATTTCCAAGCTTTGGGTCCCACCATCGTAAATTGGTGCTTTTTTACCTTTTTCCGCTCGCGGTCCTCTGGCTCCCAACGTGACCAAGTGCTTAAGGCTCCCCCATTTCGGCCTTGTTTGCCTAGCGATGCGCAATTAGCGCTTAACATCAAAATCGCCTCCTTTTCCCAATCTGGGGCTCCCAGGGGCTGTTTTGGCCTCCTACACAGTCTTCATGTGCCTCGGTCAGCGTGCTTTGACCGAGGTCCTCATCGTTTCACACCGGCTTCCATGACCACTAGTTCAGGGGGTTTTTGATGTTGTTTCGGATTTCATTAAAGATTTGTTCAACTCGATACAATCAAAGTTCTTGATAGTCTTTTGTGGATCCGATTTGGATCACGGCCTCCCTACTGAAAAAGCTTTTGGACCACCAAAGTTTGGTTTTCTTCAAGCATCGACTAAGTGAGGGAATTGTTGTCTCACTTGTCAATCTCAATCCACTTCGCACTGCTTGGCTTCGAACCTTTAAGCCCAATCCTGAGGTATTTCACCTGTCCACTGCGCGTCGTCCTCACCTTCCTGTCCAGCACTGTGTCGTCTTGCAACTCATTAAGATATTTAGGTAGCAGGTCATCAACAGAAGGTAATTGACTCTGCTCTTCAGGGTCCTCAATCATTGAAGGCTCAAACAACCTCAAGCAGTCTACGCTCACAACTGAGTAGATGTGCATGTAAGTTCGCAGATCAAGGCAGAAGGCATTTTCACCAATTTTCTCAAGTATCTTGAAGGGTCCATACCTGATAGGTTTTAGCTTTTTACCTTCACCTTGCATTTTGTCCTTGCTGATATACAGCTAGACTTGGTATCCAACTTGAAAACTATGCTCCATCCGATGCTTATCATGCCTAGCCTTGTACTTGGCCTGGCTCTTCTCCAGCTGTTCCTGTACTACCTGGTGGATCTCTTGGATTTGTTCAATGAACCTAGTTGCCTTGTCCACATCACCGTGTTTATCAACCATGGTATCTTTCCCAAAGACAAAATCCAAAGGAGACCTTGGTATGAAACCAAAACAGGTCTCAAAAGGATATCTCTGTGTAGAAGAGTGTTTGGCTCTATTGTAAGCATGTTGCACATAGCACAAGTGCTCATCCCAAAGCTTAGGATGTTTGTTGCAATATCCTCTCAGTCGGTGGATCACTGTCATGTTAACTACTTCTGTCTGGCCATCTGTTTGTGGATGAAAAGCTGTGCTTTTCTTCAACTTGGTGTCCATTAGTTCCCATAGACTAGACCAAAACTTTCCCACAAATCGGGTGTCTCGATCAAATATAATAGAAGTGGGTAGTCCAAAATGAACCCATACATGTTCAAAGAATAATTTTGCAGTTTATTCAGCTGTAATCTATTTACTACAGGGTATTAAAATACACATTTTTCTGAACCTATCCACAACAACATATAGATAATCATGACCTTTCCTAGATTTAGGCAGTCCTCTAACGAAATCCATGGAAATGCCTTCCCAAGGGTGAGAAGGAACTGGCAAGGGAGTGTACAAACCTAGTTTTCTATTGCTAGGATTGCTTTTAGCACACATGGCACACCCCTTTACATATCTAGAAACTGTCTCACTCATTTTCGGCCAATAGCAGAACCTTTGCAGTTGTGCAACCGTTTTACTTACCCCAAAGTGACTTGATATCAGAGAAGTGTGTGCTTCCCTAATTATCTTTGCTCTCTCAGTTTGTGGAATGCAGAGTTTCCCACAACGATATAAGAGTCTGTCCTTCACATGATAGTCCAATTCTTCTACTCTTTTGCCTTGACTCAAAGTTGCATATACATCTTTAAAGTACATATCCTGAGCATACTGTTCTATGTAGCTTTCATGCAGCACAGAATTATTCTTAAGTATGGTAGATGCATTTATAATGGGTCTATATAACATATCTACAACCTTGTTATGTATGCCCTTTTTATATCTGATAACTAAATGAAACTGTTGTAGAAACCCCATCCATCTGTAATGTCTTGATTGCTGCAATTTAGTTTGGGAGTGTAGATATTAAAGTGGCTGATGATTAGTATGTATTACTGTTTCTTTGCCCATTAAATAATGTTTCCACTTTTTCACACTCTAAACTAATGCATACAATTCTTTATCATATGTAGGATTGTTAATACTACAGATTAAAAGTTCAGAATGATACATATGGGTTTACCATGCTGTGTCAACACTGCTCCATGGCATAGTCACTGGCATCAGTTTGGATCTCAAATGGTCTTTGTAATTGGTAGTGCTAGTACAAGTGCTATACTAATCTTTTCTTCAAGGTGTCAAAGGCTTTCTGTTGTTTGCCTCCCCATTGAAACACCTTGTTCAATCCTGTCAAAGCATGTAAGGGAGCTGCAATTGAGGAAAAATTTGAAATAAACTTCCTCCAATACTGTGTTGCTCCTAAGAAGCTTCTCACTTATGTAGCAGACTTGGGTTTAGGCTAGTTTATGGCGACTACCACTTTAGAGGGATCTATTTTCATTTCACCTCCCCCTACTATATGACTCAAATAATTTAGAGAGATTTTTCCAAATTTACATTTGGAGAGTTTAACATAAAATTTTTCTCTTTTCAAAACATATAATGTTTGCTAACATGCTTTAAATGTTCTTCCCACGTTTTACTAAAAATCAGAATGTCATTCAGATACACAATAACAAAATCATCAAGAAAAGGTCTGAGTACATCATTCATTAATCTCATGAAAGTAGCAGGAGCAATAGTTAGGCCAAAAGGCATAACCAGCCATTCATACAATCCCTGCTTTGTTTTGAAAGCAGTTTTCCATGCATTTTTCTTTGCAACTCTAACTTGAAGGTATCCACTATGGAAATCCAGCTTGGTGAAATAGACAGCTTCCTTCAATCGATCTAAAAGATCATCTATGCGAGGAAGGGGATAACGATTTTTAATTGTTATCTTATTCAATGCTCGGTAATCAATGTACATTCTCCATGAGCCATCTTTCTTTCTCACCAAAACGATTGATGACCCACGTCAGGGAAAATTTTAAGAACCCCCCCTAAATTTATATGTATAATAAATGGGCGAATCTCCATGGTATATAGGAAAAAGGAAGTGATTTTATCAATACTATAATATGTAATAAACTTTTTGGGGAATCTCTCACCAGGAAGGAGATATTTTAAAAAAAACCTCAAATTTAATAAAAAAAATTCTTTGTAAGATCTTGTATTACCATCGGGTCAATACCATGGTTATCTAAACCTGTTTTTTTTTTTCGAGCTTAAAAATTACTGATTAGTAATTTATAAATTAATAAAATTAATAGTGATTTTTATTTTATTTTCTATTTTTAACCATGTTAAAGTTTAACATACATTAAATTACAACATCCATTTTTACTCTTGATCCACTAAGCCCTGAGAGGGATCAAATATTTTTTCAGTCTATGCTAGTTTGCATATCACGATATTTAATACCTCTCGGGGGTTAGTAGATCCAGAGTAAAGATAGATTTATGCTGGTTTAATTCCCCCATTTAAATAGGCTACATTCCAGGTGAATACCATGGGTCAATACCATGTTCCATTTTGGTGGATACCATGGGTCAATACCATGTACCATTTTTATTTTTATTAATACTAATAGTAGGGTTAATAATGTTTTTTTTTTTTTTTTTTTGCATGATCTTAATAACAATCTAGTCCATCCCCGGATGCGGGTGATTGGACGGGTGTCATGGCAAGGCCACATGGCGGCCATGTGCCTCCGCGTGCCTGAGGCAAGACTTCATATCAACTCACCGCCATGGAAGGTCGGTACAGAGAGCGCCTGAAATTGCATTCAATGCAACGTTGGGTGAAAGGGAGAAACTGCAATTTGCAGTTATGGCGGACAGAAACCAAGGGAGGGAAGGTTTTGTTAAATTGGGTATTGATCCGGGCCACAGGGATCATTACGCTGTGTGCCGATTTACTCTACAGGACACAGCTCCAGAAGGGAGGCATTTGCGTTCTGTTCTTGCGGGGCATCTGCGCTCAGTGGAATGGCGTCTACGTTCAGTTGAGGGATATTTGCGTTCAGTGGAATGGTGTCTACGTTCAGTTAATGGGTACCTGCATCACAAGTCTGCAAATTTGGTTGGGGGTAGTCTCCAACCTTGCTTCCGCCCTGCTCCTGCAATTACACAAGGTCCCGCTGCTCCTGCAAAGATGGTTCGAAGGAGAGTACCTACTCGAGGAAGGTCGTCTCGTCCTCCATCCTCAAGGCCTCGCCTTCCTTGCTGTCGTTGTCGCTGCCACGAAGGGGTTCAGGCCAACCCCATCCAAGTTAGTCAATTTATGGAGGCGGGAGGTTCTAATCAGGAACCAGCCCCTGCACCTGCATTCGGCTCCGCCATCTTCACATTTGGCAGTTCGATGGACAAACCATGAATCAATGCACATGTCTCGGTTTTGTTCATCGAGGAGCCCCAGGAAGATGAAGGAGATTCGAGGAGTCAGGAGAAAGCCCCAGGTGGATTCTCAGCGGAGGAAGGGAAGAAACCGGAGGAGGCACCTGAGCAAGCCCCTAACAGCCCTCAAAACCAGAAAGCATCGACTTATAAGGAGGACGATGAGGACGAATGGAACGCCCTGCGAGAGAAATATGGATGGTGTAGGGTGGTCGAGGAAAAGCCCCCAGAGTAGCACTCAGCTGGCTCATATCTTCGTCATCCAGCTCTGCTTAGGTTCTATTATGGTTTATGGCTCTGTTCTTAATTTTCCAGTTTCATATCCAAAGCTTCTGCTTTCTTTTGTTGATTTTGCATCGCCTGTCAGGCAAATTGTCGAGAGTCTTATGAGGCCCCTGCGTGGGCAGTCCTGTTTTATTTCCGCGCCCCTGCGAGGGCAGTACTGTTCTGATTTTGTGCCCCTGCGTGGGACTAATCTGTCTGGTCTGGTCATTTTGGCCCTTCATGATTAGCTCAAGTCTAGGTGCGAAGCCTCGGTGTGGGCAGTGTTTTTTGTGCTGGGTAAACTGAGTCCAAATTGCCACAGTTGGCCATGGACACAATGATTTCATGTCTGTAAAAGTTTCATTGTACATAATATAATAGTGTAGTTTTACTGAGAAAAAAAAAATAACAATCTAGTCCATGGTATTTGTCCCATAGTATTTTGCCCATAGGTTTCACCTAAATATAATGCATTTTTTGAGTGTTCGTAAATATAAGGTGACTTATGGAGTAAATATAAAAAAATGTTTTATTTGTTTACCATACCTCTAGTTTATTTATATTTTTATTAATTTACCATACCTTTTTTACAAATATGGTATTTGGGCCATAGGATTCACTTAAGTAAAACCTCTTTCTTGAGCCTTCATAAATAGAATGAGGGTTATGGACTAAGTATAAAAAGATGTTTTATTTATTTACCATACGTCTAGTTTATTTATATTTTTATTTATTTACCATACCTCCACTTTACTTATATTTTTATTTGTTTACACCCTTGCTTGTATATAAGGTGACTTATGGAGTAAATATAAAAAATGCTTTACTTATTTACCATACCTCTCATTTATTTATATTTTTATTAATTTACCATACCTCTTTTATAAATATGGTATTTGGGCCTTTGGGCCATAGGATTCACTTAAATAAAACCTATTATTGCAAATGGGCGAATGGATTCACTTAAATAAAACCTATTCTTGAAAATGGGCGAATGGAAGGTTGTAACTCCTAATTTCAAGGGCTAAATTTACCTTTTTAACCCTCTCCCTTAAAATAAGGTGGGCTATTTGAGGTGATTTGTAAAAATGTACTATGATACAAAATATTCGCCCACTAAAAATTTAAATCCCCTTAATTTCGCCAAAGGGCGAACATTCTCCCCTAAAATCACCCCTACATTCATCTGTCTCACGATTAGTTGAAACTATGATTTTTCGTATACACCACAGTGACTTCAAACATTCTTTCAAAACCAATCAGAAAGAAATTTCAGAAACTGAAAGAGGTTTTTTCTTGCAACATCCTCATGTACAAAAACCGCTCTCAGTTTTCTAATTGCTATTATGGTTTGGGATATACAGATGAAGCTTTGCAGAAATATTTTCCCAAATTTTCTTGTTTAGTCATACTTTTGCAGAACATCTTGTGGCCAATAAGAGATGGCTCTTGAGAAAATGGAGGAGTTTTATGTTCCTAAGATTACAAAGTACAATAACCTACTTCATATTTTACACATCTTTTACGAAATGAGAGATACATTTACATCTTTACAACCTATTTTTCGGACCGTGCAAAGTCCTGTTTCAGTCACCCTTTTGGAGAGAATACTGGGAACAACTGGAGCTGAATTTTGGGAAATTGGTAGAGGTTTATCGAAAAAACACATTTATCTACAATAACCTCTCTCACTACTTACATAACTATCTCAGATTGAGATATAAAAAGGGATGACTAACCCTATTTTGCCAGATTTTGGGAGGAAAATGTTCAAAGACAGTTAGCCACCTCATCAGCTAAGCGATGCAATCAAATTTGAATATATCTTATTTGTCAACATAAATCAATAATGATAGTGCCAAGAATATACGTTACTTTTGAATGCCCCACATTTCATTTCTATTTGTGTAAAACAATTTAAAATATTTGTAAAAATATCTTGAGATTTTTATCAAGATATTTTAGTTTAGAATTTGTATAAATACTTCATAATTTGAAGTAATAGATGTTAGGATTTGTAATGAGAAAGACTACCATTCATTGTAAAGCTGTTCACTGAGTTCAAGTGACTTTTTGCAGTAATACAAGACAAGTTGTTTCAGGATTCATGTGTCATATCTATTTGTGACATGCATCTACTGTTATTTGTTTA
Source organism: Pinus taeda (assembly GCA_000404065.3). Taxonomy (NCBI): domain Eukaryota; kingdom Viridiplantae; phylum Streptophyta; class Pinopsida; order Pinales; family Pinaceae; genus Pinus; species Pinus taeda. The sequence goes on along the minus strand of APFE031389812.1, from coordinate 49,229 downwards.
TTTTCTCTGTCTATCATGCTTATGTATTCCCTATTCTAAATTAATCAACAGAAGTTGTGATAAATAGGATTCATTACCTAGAGCACCATATTTTGGCTGTTGTTAATTCTACATGTTTTCCTCTGATATCGAGTTAAAGAATTCTTAATTTCTCTTTAGCATCAATTGAATCTATGTCCCTTCTTCTACTTCATTTCATTTAAATCTAAAAGGTCCAATAGTATGCCTAGCTTGCCCTGTTTCACTTAAGCTTGATACTTATGCAAATTGATCACCCCAAGCTCTTCTAACTCCATTTCCCAATGGCCTTCCTTCATTATTGCAACTAGACCAATTCAAAAACCCAAACTCTGAGCCCAATAACTAGCCTGAAATTCATAGTAAGAAAAGATAAATCTTACAAAGAGATCCCTGTTTGAGTTTAGGAGGGCTAGATCCTAAACTCGAAAGCGGTTTTGATGTTGCCTCCATGGTTTTTTCTTCAGCCTTGAAATTACAGAACGCTAACAGTGATTGGTTAACGTATCTTCCATTGCTTAGAGATAAAGGAGATGATGCTGTTGTACAATTTTTGAGGTTTCATATGCACATCTGTAAGCTTAAAATCAAATTTCATGAAGATTGTCTTATGAAATTTTTTATGGCAACTTTGGAAGAAAAGGCTAGATCTTGGTATGAAAATATGCTTGCTGCTAGTATATGTTCGTTAAAGAAATTTCATACTATTTTTTGTGAGAAATACAGAGGGGATTATCCATCTTTATTGCTGATTCAAAACTGATGTAATCATTTTGAAAGTTTTGTTCAATATCTAGAAGATTACTATGATGACGATCAGTTCAAAAATGATGAAATACTAGAGGCTTTAGATGGAAATCCTTTTCAACATTGTGAACAAAAAGTAGAAGTCTTGCTGGAATTGTCTTCTCCTCAAGAAGAAACCGAGGATGTATGTTGTCTACATGTTCATGAAGATTCCCCACAGAAAATAATTCTTGCAACACCACGACAAACTGATCAGCCATATGTATAGGAAGAAATTCAACAGCTTGAACCTGATCAAGAAGGGGACAACAATGAAAATAAATAGTACATTTCAAATACCATGGATGAACACATTAACACTATGGTTGTCTCAAATGCAGAAGATCAAATTAAAGAAACAATTCCTTGTACTAATCAGCAAGCAAAGGTAATTGAGCATATTGTTGAACATTCATTTGTTGATTTACAACAACCTTGTGATTTGAAAGAATAATTAGCAGAACTTAATCCTCTTGATCCACAAGAACATTTTCAACAAGTAGTGTTTCTTTCAGTGATTAAAGACCAATCAGATTTACATGATGAAGATATTATGTTGCATGTTTTCCATGATTGTTTGATCAGTTTATTGCATTCATTGGTGAAGAGAGAATTTTCCAGATTCATCAATGCAGCTATTGGATCTAGTGGAAAAGTTGAGTTGCCATTTTCTGAATTTATTTTTCCACCTAAAGTAGAATGCAAACTTCAATTAAGTATCCATTTGCTTGAATGGTTGCACTAGATGTTTGTTATCACTTGATATGGAAGTCATTTTATCATATTAAAATAGGTAGCAAAGTGCAAATAAGCTTAGTACCTTGAGCATTTGTGCTTTTCAAAGCATTTCATTCCAGTTTCAGTTTCAGCGTGCAGTTGACTTTCAGTTTAGTGTATATTTCATATTTCAGTGTGAAGAATGGTTTTGATTTCAGTTTGAGAGTTTTTCAATAGCAGAGATTTTATGGTAAAACAGGTTGCAGGTTTTGGGATCATCCTAATGAATTAGGCTACTAGTCTACGATGTTATTGACACTTCACTAGGAAGTGCCATCCCTAGCTGGAGTCACTATTAGGGTCCTATAATTTTTATAAGATTGCTTGATTATAGCTGATGATTATTATATTTTGGATATTTTAAATAATATTCCATATTGTAAATTATTTCCAAAAAAGATCAAAACCTTAAGAAAATAAAAAATATGCTTGCAAGATGAAATGCAGCATTAGAGGATAATTAAGTATGTTTATATTAAATTAATCACATCATTCACCCCTCTCATCATCACCCGATGCAATGAGTGTTAAGTGAACTATTCAAAAAATAATGAGAAATTAGTTAGTTACGACTACCTCTCATGGAAATGGTCATATGTGAATGACTTACTTAATGCAGTTGAATCCCAAAATGATATCTGATTTAAATGTGATTAAATAAAAAATGTAACAAAGGCCTTTGTACTATAGTTTGATTTTATTATAATGTTGAAAACGACAACAAGGGATTTTGTCACATGGGGTTAAACAGTTGCATGTTTCCTGCATCCATGTCATTCATCCGTCTCATGATTAGTTGAAAATATGATTTTTGGTATATGCCACATTGAATTCAAACATTGTTTCCAAACCAATGTGGACGAATTTTTAGAAACTAAAAGAGGTTTTTTCTTCCAACATCCTCATGTACAAAATATCTCTCCTTTTTTTAACAACTATTATGGTTTGGGATATAATGATGAATCTTTCTAGACATATTTTCCCAAATTTCCCTGTTTAGTCATACTTTTGCAGAACATATTGTGGCCAATAAGAGAGGAATCTTGAGAAAATTGAGGAATTTTATGTTCCTAATATGCCAAATTACAATAACTTAATCCATATTTTACACATATATTACAGAATAAGAGATACATTTACATCTTTACAACCTATTTTTCGGATTGTGCAAAGTCCTCTTTCAGTCACCTTTTTGCAGAGAATAGTGGGAACAATTGGCGCTAAATTTTGGGAAACTAAGAGAGGTTTATGTGAAGAACATATTTATCTACAATAACCTCTCTCACATTTTACAGAACTATCTTGGATTGAGATATACAAAAGGATGATTGGACCCTATTTTGCAGGATTTCAGCAAGAACATGTTCAAAGACAGTTCGCTACCTCATCAACTAGGAGTTGCAATCAAATTCGAATTTATCTTCTTTGTCAACATAAATCCATAATGATAGTGCCAAGTAGATACATTAGTTTTTAATGTCCTACATTTCATTTCTATTTGTGTAAAATAGTTTAGGATATTTGTGAAAAGATCTTGAGATTTTTATCAAGATATTTTAGTTTAGAATTTGTATAAATACTTCATAATTTAAAGTAATAGATGTTGGGATTTGTAATGAGAAAGACTACCATTTATTGTAAATTTGTTTAATGAGTTCAAGTGACCTTTTGCAATAATACAAGACAAGTTTTTTCAGGATTCATGTGTCATATCTATTGGTGAAGTGCATCTATTGTTCTTTGTTTATTTTCTCTATCTCTCATGCTTATGTATTCTCTATTTTGAATTAGTCAACAAAAGCTATGATAAATAGGATTTGTTACCTAGAGCGCCCTATTTTGGCTGTTTTTAATTCTACATGTTTTCCTCTGATATGAAGTTAAAGAATTCTTAATTTCTCTTTGGCTTCAATTGATTCTATTTCCCTTCTTCTACTTCATTTTATTTAAATATAAAAGATCCAATTGTATGCCTAGCTTTCCATGTTTCACTTAAGCTTGATGCTTCTGCAAATTGATCACCCCAAGCTCTTCTGACACCATTGCCCAATGTCCTTCCCTTACTGTTCCAACCAAAACAATTCAAAAACCAAACTCTAAGCCCAATAACTAGCCTGAAATTTGCAATAAACAAAGGTAAATCTCACAGAGAGATCCCTCTCTGAGTTTAGGAGGGCTAGATCCTAAACTTGAAAGCGGTTTTGATGTTGCCTTCGTGGTTTTTTCTTCAGCCTTGAAATTATGGAACACTAATAGGGTTGGGCGGGGGGTGGTGGCCCTCCAGCCCCATTATATATATATATATTATATATTATTTTTTTCTCAAAACAACTATTCATAAATTTAAACCGGTTTTTAAAGGTCACTGATAAAATTAACTAAGCAACAAATTTTCCCTTTCTGACCGCCAGATTTTGTGCACCATAAGTTTGCCCAATTGTTGCCTCCTTAGTGAGCAACACTTGGCCTGGTTTGACTAGAACTTTGAACAACTATATATTTAGCATACAAACTCAAGTTTGAGTGTTGTTCACACCATTGGAATCAAGACGACAACCACTACAATCTCGTCCTTGTTTCACTTCAATGTAGGGAATTTGATTTTTGAGTTATTTCTATATTCTGAGCATTCCTGGAGCCACCTAGATCACACACACGCACACACACACATATATGTTTTATTGAATACCCATTCTATAGCCCCCAATACTTAAGTCCTCCCCATTGCACCCCCCCACCCTAATACCTTATGAATTTATTTTTCACAATTTAAAAACCCTTTATTAATGAACATGGTAAGATATTTTTCAACAAGGTTAAATTCTCATGGAATGGGATTGCATGTTGGAGTTCTATATATACTTATAAACAAATATTTTCAACATCTCTATTTACATACTTTTAGTTATATGTACAATGCTTCTTAACCCTACTCCATGTTTTATTTCAACAGCTACTTGAAAGTCTGAAGTTTTCAAAAAATATAAATATATATATATATAAATATATATCTATATAATATTATATATATATATATATATATATAATAATATATATAATATATATATAATATGCTTTAGAAAATACATCTGTGTAAATTTTTACCAATCTCAATAAATTTAACTACATAATTTGATTTTCTCATTTATGGGTGAGGGAAAGGACTTACACAATGAACAAAATGTAAAAGTACAGTACTTCTCCATGATTTTCCTATGTCAAACTTCACCTCTAGATCCTTGCCAAGAATGCAGTCTTGGAAAATTTCATATATGTATTTAATGTTAGATAGGAATTGAACCATTCCATATTTACATAGGTAATCTAAATACCGATAATTTAGGTGGCCAAGCCTCTCATTTCCCAACCTACTATCCTTAGCTACATTAGTAACAAGGGAGACAAAATCTAGTTTTGAAATGAAGTGTAAGAAATAATATAATGTAGAATGATGATCAACCTTTCCAACCACTATCTTGGAATGATCTACCATGTTACAAAGACCAACACTGTCAAAGTGAACTCTAGTGATTTCCCTAAACATAAGTTTTTAATATCGTACATGGAGAGCTTAGGTACATATGATTGATCCAAGGGATAAAAAATATTCTCAAAAATAAAAGTGCTAAAAAATGCTTGAAACCAGTGTCAAATTGTAGTGTTCGTCGTCCTAATTTCAACACCACTTGAATTGCCTCAATTCGGAATTGTATGCAAAAGTTATCGCGTTCTAAAGTTTTTGGAAAACAACTAAAAGTTAATTTGCAGGGTTGATTGGGATGCTAACTAGGTAGTTTTTACAATGACATCATCAACTAACTATACAGGGTATAGTGTCAGATGGACCAATCCATAAGCAACTCATGGTAGGGTTGTACAACTATGTTGGTAGTTTTTGATTGATTTTTTACTGATTGGGTGGCCCAATCAAGAGGTGCAATGTGCCCCAATGAGAGGGCTCCACACGACCCTCTATTATTGACCAAAATTTTCATAATAGGACCAAAGGGCCTCGATGGGGTTGGAACCCTAAACTCCTACAGAGGAATACCACGCCTTACCACCACGCCATGCGATTGGTACTTAAACCATACGAGTAACCGGTTTGATTTGAATTGAATTGACACAATGGTTGATTAGACCCAGTATTGCAACAAGAATGCTACAAATCTCGAGGCTACCAACTTAAATTATCAACCTGAGGTTCATACAAACTTAAGAGGTGTTAGCACTATATGTGTTTCATGCAATGTGTCATTCTTTCATTGATATGATGTAATGAAGTGAATGCCATGAAATCCAAGCCTAAAATAATTGTAGAAATGGAAATGCTTATCTATTTGCGGGAATGGAAATGTTACTCTATTTTACATAAATGTAAAGGTTAACCTACTTACATGAATGTAAATGCTATTCTATTTGTAAAATTTAATTAATGCATAAAAAAGAAACCTAGTTTATACAATAAAAATAACAATGTTAGAAATGAAAACACTAGCTTAAGATGTATGAAACAAAACCTAATCATGAAATCATTCTTTAATAAATGCATTAAAAATAGATTTTTTCAACAGATTTTATAAGCTACTTCATGATGTAATCATGAAAATCATCATTATGATCTTCAAGTCATGAATCTATCCACTAACCATAACTGAAAAGGTGAATTGCAATGGAGAAGAGGAAAGTATTAAGAGGTATTTAGGTATCACTAAATCATGGTTCAAATCCTAGAGGTTATTATTGAAGCCTAAGGGACAAAAACCAAGCTTTTGGAATAGATCTAGTTAAGTTTATGTGTGTTACAAGAGTGCTACAGGAGGTCATGTTTTGCTACAAGAGCGAAATAACTTATTGAATGCCCTAGTAAATCAAATGGAGATGGGATGAGAACTTTTTATTATTAAGTAGGATTTCTTAGGACTCCATATTAGGTGGAATCACTTCAAAATACCTCTATTAACATGTGCTAAAAAATAGTAGAAAATTACTACTCTAAAAACTGGAAATTCAAGAACTAGAGAGCTAGTTAACGTGCCAAATGCCTAACATAATCAATTGAAAATGATATCAGGTAAATTTTGTTATTAACTTGAATGGTTTTATGACCCAATAACAATTGTAACAAACTCAAATGAATCTCATTAGAATATTCTAAAAAATAGTTGAAAATTACTATTATTTTTCTACAAGGGATTTCAAGAAATTCTAGATTTGTGAACTAATAGACCAATCCAAGTAGCTCAATAATGAATATGAATTTCAAAAATATATTATAAAGATGCATAATGCTTGTGAATTTTTAAATAACCATCAAAACAACTCACTTAAATCATTTAACAGATGTAACCTACAACAAAAGAAAGATGAATAATAAATGCAAAAATAAGAGATGCAAGTCGAAAAGTCATTCAAAGGAAATAAAGAAATTTTACAAGAGGTATTTGAGGCTTTGGGATTGCCAAGCCTAAGGAAAATCAGAGTCCTATGGAGGAAACCAAGCTTTAGAGGCTAGAAATGGCACCAAACCTCATTATTTGAATCAATCCAAGTACATCCCCACTAGAAAAGAAAGTGGAATTGCTAAATAAGAAGTTTTCTCCACAAGAAGACTAAGAAATACATGCCTCTAAAGGAAAAATCGAATTGGTACTTATATAAATATATGATGAATAATTCTCCTTGAAAAGAGGAAACTTTCCCCTCCAAAATCTCTCAAACATGGATCTGGTTCCCAACACTAGGAATCTTCATTAAATGATAGGGAACACATCCCTAGATTTTCTCGATTAGTGGAGTTCTCTAAATTTTCAATAATTTCATGATATCCAATTCATATATTACCCAATCTTGGTCTATCTTATAGTAGGGAGCGAGTCCATATATTATCTCTTTCAAAATTTACTCCATATTATGTTAATATTATGCAAAAATAAATAATATTACACATAATATGAAATTACCTCTAAACCTTCCTAAGAACATATTAAAGCTAAAACATTATTAAGTGTAGAAGCAGTGATTTAATATAGCCTTTATGTGTCTATGAAAGGTTAGATGGGCCTTAATTTATGTCTAGTTTGGAAGACCATTAGCGGTTTGGGGAGAGGGGCAGGCCAGTTAGCCATGGCCCCGAGTTCTACGCGAACCCACATATCCACGGGCGGGAGGAGGGGATGGGCGGATAGGCCCCGCTTCTCAGTTCCGAAAGACCAACGTAATTTTTGGTGAGAACATGATGGAGGGGGCGGGCAGATAGGCTCTGGCGCCCAGTCTTATTGGTGATATGTGACCACTACCTAACATGTAGATGGAGGGATGGGCACGTAGCCCAACCCCTACCCACATGGCCTATATAACTAGGACTCATGCCAAAGAAATTGGTTCTTAAGGTCTTATGAAAGCGATTAAGTAGGGGAAAAGTGCACCAATTGTGGCGGGGATCCAACCGATCCCAAGCAAATTTGTCAATCGATGGTTAGTGAAAAGGTGGATTGCATAGCACAACTAGTCAACTTTGTCAATTTGTCGGACAAATATCATGGAATTGGAAAAAAAAAGAGGCCTATCTTATTCATTCTTCAGCCTTTTTGAGCCCAAGAAGAGCCTAGATCAGGGTTTTTGGGTGTTGCGGACACAATGGAAATGTAATTTTTGTAGTTTGAGCTATGTAAAGTGATGTAATTTCAGATTTTAGCATATAATTCAAAGGACCAAAATTGGAAGCTAGACCTGGAGACATAGCCTAGGAGGGGTGAACTCCGTCATCAAATTTTTGTTTGTGTGATGTTGTTCATGGTTTAATTTTATCTATTTTATTTCTACAAAACTTAACTAAAAACATTAAGTTTATTTGGTTTGGTAGATTGATCAATTGCCGAGAAGACATCAACTTGCTTGCAATTTTTTTATGAAACCTTCAAGTTTTTAATTTCAGACAAGTTTGATATTAGAGAATGGTTTTTTTTCAAGGTTTTACTATGTTTTCATGTGTTTTATTGATACTTACAAGGTTAAGGTTGAAAAGAGGAGAAGTGCTTGAAGAGCCAAACCCTCAAATTGGCTTAAGGAGGTCACAAACTCCTCAAACTCAACTAGTCATGGAACATTAGGAAGGACATGAGATGATGTTTGAGGATGAGAGAGCTTTCAGAAAATATTTCTATGATATGTATTAAATGGTGGAAGTTTTGTATGAAGAGAGGAGAATAAGGTTGCAAGCTTGAGATACTTCAAAGCATCCAAAAGGTAATGGTGGTGATAGGAGCAAGCCTCCACCACAACCTCCTCATTCACCTCCATATTCACCTCCTTCAACACCTATGCATGCTCCTCCTATATCTTTAAAAGGAAATGCTAAGTATCCTTTGTTAAAGCTTGATGTCAAGTTTGATTTCCTATGTACAATGTCGAAGTAAATGCTAGAAAAAGGATAATTTGGCTCATCAAATTAAAGTTTACTGAATGATTCAAAGGATTAAGGATGACATTACCAAGATCCAACTTGCTTCTCTTCATTTGGAAAGTGCAGCTCTCATCTGGTGGGAGGCCCAAACTCAAGAAGATTTGAAAAAAAGTCTTAAAATTATCTCTTCTTGGAATGATTTTATAGCTGCATTAAGAAGGCAATTTTATCCATTATCTTACATGCAAGAAGCAATTATGGATTGGAAAATTTTTAGACAAGCTAAAGGTAAGAGTGTTCAAAGTTACACATAAGAATTTAGAAGAAGAGCTTTAATCTTGGGTGTAGATTTGTCTTCACAAGACACTCTCCTTAAATACATAGGTGTCTTACATAGTTATTTGGGACATACAATTATTATGTTTAATACCACCAATCTAGATGAAGTATGTGTTCAAGAAACTCATTTAGAGAAAATAGAGAAGAATTTTCCTCAAGAGACTATCAAAAAGTCATCAAAATCTAGAGATAAAGGAAAGGGGAAGTTTAAAGGAAAAGGAAAGAAGAATGTTATAGTTAACAAACAGGGAGAGAAACTTAACTGTAAACATTGCTCTAAAGAAGGCCATGATGAAGGCCATTGTTGGAAACTACATCCACAAATGAGACCAAAGAAATTCAATAACAAGGGGAAACAAAAGACTATTGCAACAACTCAACAAGATCTAGTATTTGATTTAGGTGATGAGACCAAAATCAAAGCCATGGGAATGAAAGGTAAAGCTTTTATTACGAGTACTAGTTCTTCTAGTAATCCTATTGAGTCTCAAAATGATAAATAAAGATTGAACTTTCCCATATCAAGGTCATTACATAATATACAAAAGTTGATACCTTATTTGATAGTCGATCCCAAGTTGACCTTATTTGATAGTCGATCCCAAGTTGACCTTATTTATGAAGCTATTGTCAAGAAACTAAACTTAGAAACTACACCTCATCCTAAACCTTACCCTTTGGGTTTGGGTATGTGAAAATGCCAAAATTCGAGTGACAAGAAAGTGTAAACTAAAATTTTCCATCAATGAAAACTTTATAGATGAGGTAGAGCTTGATGTTGTACCACTTGACATATGCGGGATTGTTTTAGGGAGTCTATACTTGTATGAATGAAAAGCCATATTCTATCGTCATGAGAAAAAATATCATCTTTTCAAATAAGGTGTTGAGTATATTGTTAGAGCACATCGCAAGAAGATGGGATTATCTCTTATGAGTGCTAGTCAAATGAAAAGGCTTGTTAATGCTAGTAATAATTTTTTGTTGTTGATGATCAAACCCAAAGATACTATTGAATCTGAAGCTGTCCAAGGGTGTGATTCAAAACTCAAGAATGATTTGGTTGAATTTTTTAACACATAATAAGATGTTTTAGGAACTTGAAGGTTTTCCTCCTAAAAGAGGAATCTAACATGAGATTCAATCGCAGCAGGATTCACCTCTTCCAAACATTGGCATGTACAGAATGTTAGTTTTGGAAAATGTAGAAATCAAGAAGAAAATTCGAGAGTTGCTTGCAAAAAGGGGTCATCGGGCCTAACACATCTCCTTGTGGGTCTCCTATTATCTTGGTTCCAAAGAAGGATGGTGCATGACACATGTGTGTGGATTTTAGAGCTTTGACCAAAATCATTGTAAAGAATCAGTATCCTCTTCTTCATATTGATGATATGTTGGACCAATTAAAGGATGTTGTCTATTTCAGAAAGTTAGATTTGAGAAGAAGTTATCATCATATCAAGATTGATGAAGGTGATATTTGGAAGACTTATTTCAAGATAACAAAACGTTTGTTTGAATGGTTAGTCATTCCATTTGGGGTTTGCAATGCACCTAGAACATTCATGAGAGCTACGAATGATGTGTTAATACCATTCCTAGATGATTTTTTCATGGCCTACTTAGATGATATTCTGATTTTCAGCAAGACTCATGAAGAGCATGTCAAGCATGTGAAACAAGTTTTAGATGTCTTAAAGAAAGAGAAATTGCATTTGAAGATGTCTATGTGGAAATTTGGGAAAACCTCTTTGGTATATTTGGGTCATATTGTAGGAGGGGGTGAATTGAAAATTGATCCCTTAAAAGTTGAAGTCATTGTGAATTGGCCTAATCCTTATAATGTGACATAAGTTACGATCTCTTTGGGAGCATCCCAATATTGGAGAAAATTTATAGATAACTTCTCACTCACTGAAGCACAATTACATGCATTGACACGTGTGAAACAAGTCTTATAGTGGGGAGGATAGCAACAAAAAGCCTTTGATACATTGAAAGAGAAAATCATTATAACAGTAGTTCTTGCACTTCTAGATATTAAGAATCCAATTGAGATTCAAACCGATGCAAGTGATTATGCCATGATAGTTGTTTTGATGCAACTTGGTAAGCCTATTTGTTGTCATTATGAAACCTTTACTAATGCAGTAATTAACTATCCAACATATGATAAAGATTTGTATGCCTTAGCACAAAGTCTGAAGAAATGTAAGTACTATTTGATGGGTAAGGAATCAATTATTCATATTGACCGTCAAACTTTGCAATATTTACAATTGCAAAACAAGATACAACAAGCTAGACATTTCAGGTGGATGGGATTCCTCCAACAATTTCATTTTGGTATTCACATACAAGAAACGTTTATACAATAGAGTTGTTAGTATGTTATCGAGGCATATTGTTAATGAATTTATCATTCTTAAGAATAACTCAATCATGCATGAAAATTATATTTAATAGTATGCTCAAGATGAAAATTTTAAATATGTTTATGCAAGTTTGATTCAAGGCGATGATGTTGAAGAGTTGGATTATCATGTTCATAACAAGTTGTTGTATCATCTTGGACAGTTATGTTCCATGGAGTGAGAAAGTCAATGTCATAAGGGAATCCCACACTTGTATTATTATTGGTCACCTTGGTGTAGGCAAAACAATTGCACAAATTTAGAGGAATTGTTATTTGTTGGGTGTGGAGCCTGATTATCTTCTTTATTTAGAAGTATCGCCACATTAGACCCATTTTGTAATGTGGCAGAAACTCTGCCCATAAAATATATGCTGCAAGGGGGGTCCAAGTGAGGGCGACTGCGATCTTTGGGAGCCCCCCCTGGTGAGGGATCATAGGTAGCACCCCCGAAGCTAAAAATAGATGTAAAATTTCCTTGTAAAATGTTTTAATTTTGTAGTCAAGATGGGTCATTCATTAGGCGGAGATCTAACGGTAGAAGTTCTGTTTAATTTAGGTTTTTTTTCCCTAGAAGGCAACCCCTTGCTATATATGAGGGAATTGTTGTGTCTATGCAGATCTGTATTTTGAGTGAGAAAGAGAGAGGAGATTATGTGAGAGCGAAGAGGGAATTACAATGGATCTATTGTAGGTTGTATCTCTTCAGTTTGTTGGATAATATAAAAAAGAAGTACTAGTTGTTTCTCCGTGGACGTAGCCCAAATTGGGTGAACCACATACATCTGTGTCTCTCTTGTTTTATGTGTTTTCTATGTTTATATTTTTGCAATATATTTTATGTGTTCCATTGCTCTACAGTATATAATTTCCTAACAACTCGTATCAAAGACAAAGGTCTATTTCATTGATAAACTCACAGGAGAGAAGGGTTCATGGTTTGAGTGGGAGAAATGGCAGAAGATGTTAGGTTTAGGGTCAGAAAATTTAACAACCAAAACTACCAGTTGTGGAAGATGCATATGAAAGATTATATGTATCAAAAAGATCTGTACCTACCATTAAGCATAAAGACAAAGAAGCCGATGAGCATGACAAACACAAAATGGGATATTCTCGACAGAAAGGCACTTGGAACAATACAGCTGGGCCTAGTGGTGTTTGTAGCCTTTAATATTTCAAAGGAAATGAAAACAGAGGGTTTAATGTCGGCATTGGACAAACTTTATGAAAAACATCGGCCTCAAATAAGGTATTTCTTATGAAGCATTTATTTAATATGAAGATGTCAAAAGGTGGATCTATTGCTGATCATTTAAATGAATTTAATATAGTTACTAGGGGTAACTTCTGATGATGAAGCTAGGGATCCGCTATTTCTGTGCTCATTTCCAGAAAGTTGGAATGGTTTACTTACAACCATTAGTAACTCTATCTCTGGATATAGTACTTTAAAGTTTGATGATGCTGTTGGTGCAATCCTTAGCAAGGAAATGCGATGAAAAAGCTCTGGTGAGACATCAGGTAATTATTTGACTGTAGAGACTAGGGGAAGAAAAATGGAAAGAGGAAAGAGCCCAAGATATCGCAGTAAGTCAAGGAAATGCAGATCCAAGTCTAGATCAGGGATAGTGTGCTAGAAATGTGGGAAGAAAGGACACCTGAAGAAAGATTGCAAGTCTCGGAAGGGAAAAGAAGGAGACATGCAGCAAGAAAACAATCATGAAGCGAATGTGACAGGTGATGTGTTTCAAGATGCTTTCATTCTTTCATTAGAAAATATTATTGATGTCTGGGTGGTAGATTCAGGGGCGTCATACCAAGCCACACATGATAGGAAACATTTTCTTGATCTTGGACAGGTTTGTTTGGGTGATGATAAACCCTGTAAAATATTTGGAATGGGTACATTTTTCATAAAAAAATAGAATGGAAATCAATGGCTATTAAAGGAGGTAAGGCATGTTCCAGATCTGAAGAAAAATCTGATTTCAACAGGGCAGTCGGGAGGTGAAGGTTGTGTAACTACTTTTACAGATAAAACATGGAAGGTCACTAAAGGAGCCCTGGTAATTACAAAAGGATAAAAGGTTGTACATTGTATTTATGCAATGGTATTTCTAATTCTGTTAGTGCTTTAACCTCTACAGGAGAAGATACGACATTTTGGCATCATAGGCTTGGGCATATGAGTGAGAAGGGGATGTAAATTCTTCACTCAAGAAATTCGTGGCCAGATTTGAAGCATGTTGATTTAAAATTCTGTAAGAATTGTGTTTTTGGAAAACAGAAGAGAGTCAGATTCCTGAGAGTTGGGAAAGAAAAGAAAAACAAAAAAATTAGAGCTTACACATATAGACGTATGGGGACTTGCTCAGGTATCATCTCTCAGTGGCTCTCATTATTATGTTAATTTTATTGATGATGCAACCAAAAAAACCTAGATTTATTCTATTCGAAATAAATTTGATGTATTTGATACTTTCAAGAAATGGAAAGATTTGGTTGAAAATGAGACAGGAAAAAGGTTGAAGTGTCTCAGATCAGATAATGAAGGTGAATATTGCAACAAAGCGTTTGATAGGTATTGTTCAGAGAGTGGAATTCATAGATAGAAGACAGTTCCAGGAACACCAGAAGAAAATAGTATGTCAGAAAGGATGAACAGGACAATCATGGAGTGTGTAAGGTGCATGAGATTGCATGCAGGATTTCCTTTACAATTTTGGGCAGATGCTATAGATATTGTTTTTTATCTAATAAATAGAGGGCCTTCAAGTTCCTTGGATGGTGGTATTCTAGAGGAGGCATGGACATATAAAAGGGTAAAGTACTCATTTTTAAAGACTTTTGGTTGTGAAGCCTTTGTCCACGTTAATAAAGAAAATAGAACAAATCTTGAGGAAAAATAAACTAAATGTACCTTTATTGGATATGGTGTTAATGATTTTGGTTATCGCTTTTATGATTATGGGAAAAAATCATTAGGAGTAGATATGTCATATTCAATGAAAAGGTTTTGTATAAGGATAAGATGCAGGAAAAGAAATAGGAAAATGAAAACAGAGAATACACAGTGCTTGACGATATCACAAAAAATGTGAAGGTGCCTGAAAATCATAATGATCAATAACCAGAACAACAACAATAACCACAACAACAACAAGCACCTCAAACACCTGAAAGTGTTGTTAAAAGATCTACTAGGATAAGTAGACCCCCCTGAATGATACTCTCCTTCATTATATTATGTATTGTTGACTGATTTTGGTGAACCAAAATGTTATGAAGAAGCAGTGCAGGTAGAAACCACAAAGAAGTGGGAGAAAGCCATGAAAGAAGAGATGGACTCCTTAGCACATATTGAGACTTGGGAGTTAGTAAGGTTTCCTACAGGTAAAACATTATTGCAGAATAAATGGGTTTACAGGTTGAAGGAAAAATATGGAGGTAGATAAAGGTATAAATCGAGATTTGTGGTGAAAGGATTTGCACAAAAAAATGGTATAGACTTTGATGAGATATTTTCTCATGTTGTTTAAATGACTTCAATCGAAACTATTTTAAGTCTAGTAGCAACTGAAGATTTGCATTTTGAGCAGTTAGATGTAAAGACAACCTTTCTCCATGGGGACTTGGAGGAAGAGATATATATGCAGTAGCCACAAGTATGTGAGATAAAAGGGAAGGAGAAACTAGTGTGCAGGTTGAAGAAGAGCTTGTATGGCTTAAAACAGGCTCCAAGGTGGTGGCATCTAATATTTGACAGGTTTATGTCTGAAAAAGGTTATACTAGATGTCACTTTGATCATTGTGTTTACCTCAAAAGGAAAAATGATGGCAACGATATTATATTGTTACTCTATGTAGATTACATGCTTGTTACAGGTTCTAACATGTAGGAAATAAATGTGCTCAAAAGAAAATTGGTGAACTCATTTGCAATGAAGGATTTGGGTGCTGCAAAACAAATCCTTGGTATGGGAATGTTAGGATATTCCAAGACATAGTTTTGTCTGAGGAACTTACCCTGTAAATTCCTACAGAGAATAACTAGAGATACGAAGAATTGAAATTTAACATTGTCTTAGAGTGAGTACATAGAAAAGGTGTTCAAAAGATTTAATATGCACAATGCAAAACCAGTTAGTATACCTTTGGCTAGCCATTTCAAACTAAGTAAGGAGGTGTGTTTCAAGACTCGGGAAGAAATAGCTTATATGTCTAAACTTCCATATGTATCAACAGTTGGAAGCTTAATGTATGAAATGGTCTACACAAGGCCTGATATTTCACATGCAGTGGGAGTTGTAAGCAGGTACATGAATAATCTAGGAAAGGAACATTAGATGGTAGTGAAGTGGATTCTCAGTTATTTGAGAGGTACCACAAATCAGGCATTATGCTTTGGTGGTTCAAACATTTCTCTACACAGATATGTTGATGTAGATATGGCGGGTGATAGAGATTATAGGAGGAGCACAACAGGGTATGTGTTTACTATTGGTGGAACAGTTGTAAGTTGGGTTTCAAAACTGCAAAGTGTTGTTGCACTTTGAATAACACAAACAAATTATGTTTCTGCTACAAAGGCTATTAAAGGAATGATTTGGTTACAAAGATTTCTGGATGAATTGGGTAAGAAGCAGGAGTTGGGCAGGTTATACAGTGACATCTAGAGTGCCATACATCTCGCAAAGAACTCTACATTTTATTCCAAGACTAAACATATACAATTTAAGTACCATTTCATACGATCACTGTTGGAAGATGGACAACTGAGGATGGAAAAGATACACACTAGCCAGAATCTTGCAGATATCTTAACAGAAGTTGTAACCAGGGAGAAATTGAGATTCTACTCAGTTTCAGTTGGTCTTCAAGTATGATAAAGAATATGAGAAACAACTAGGTCCAAAGTGGAGTCATTGTCCAACAAATGAAGCAGCAGTGGAGTTGTTATAATCAGTCTCCAAGTGGTAGATTGTTGGGTGTGGAGCTTGATTATCTTCTTTATTTAGAGGTATCACTACATTGGACCCCATTTTGTAATGTGGTAGCAATGCCGCCCGTAAAATGTATGGTGCAAGGGGGGTCCAGGGGGGGTAGTTGCCTTGTAAAATGTTGTAATTTCGTAGTCAATCTGGGTTGTTCATTAGGCAAAGATCTGACGGTAGAAGTTATGTTTAATTTAGGGTTTTTTGCCCTAGAAGGCAACCCCTCACTATATTATGAGGGAATTGTATTGCGTTTATGTAGATCTATATTCTGAGTGAGAAAGAGAGAGGAGATTATGTGAGAGCGAAGAGGGAATTACGACAGATTTGTTGTAGGTTGTATCTCTTAAGTTTGTTGGATAATATAAAAAGGAAGGACTAGTTGTTTCCTCATGGTCGTAGCCAAAATTGGGTGAACCATGTATATCTGTGTCTCTCTTGTTTTATGTGTTTTCTGTGTTTATATTTCTGCAATATATTTAATGTGTTCCATTGCTTTGCAATATATAATTTCCTAACACTATTGGCCTCACATGAATAAAAGTGTTTCAAAAAAATGTAAGAGGATATCCAATGTGTGCTACTACCAAGCCTAAAAATAGGAAATTGGGTTTATATACTCCACTTCCTATTCCTTCTTGTCCTTGGGAAAGTATTTCTATGGATTTTGTAGGAGGACCCCAAATGTCAAAGAAAGGTCATGATTATCTTTATGTTGTTGTGGAATGTTTTAGCAAACTGTGTGTGTTGATGTCATGTAAGATACATGTTACAACTTATCAAATAAAAAATACGTTCTTCCAAAATGTAAGGGTACACTTTGGGTTTCCCACTTCTATTATTTCTAATCGAGATTCTCGATTTGTTAGGAAGTTTTGGTCAATTTTATGGGAACTGGACACCAGGTTGAAGAAGAGCACAACATTTTAACCACAAACTCATGGCCAGTTGGAAGTGATAAACATAATAGTAGTGCATATCCTTTATGGATATTTTGTAAAGCATCCTAAACTTTGGGATGAACATTTACATTACATACAACATGCCTACAATCATGCTAACCATTCATCTAGGGAAGTATCTCCATTTGAAGCTTGTTTGGATTATTTTCCAAATCCTCCTTTGGATTTCATCCTTGGAAAGGATATTTCTATATAAGGACATAGCGACGTGGACAAGGCTAAGCATTTTATTGAACAAATCCAGCCAATGCATCAAAGTGTACAAGAGTAGCTTAAGAAAAGCAGAGCTAAGTACAAAGAAAGACATGAAAAACATCGGGTTGATCATGATTTCCAAGTAGGAGATCAAGTTTGGTTGTACATCAACATGAAAAGACTTCAAGGTCAAGGTAAAATATTAAGACAATCAGATATGGTCCTTTCACGATTTTGGAGAAGATTGGTAACAATGCTTTCCGATTAAATTTTCCACCTTACATGTAAATTTATTCTATTGTGAATGTGGAAAAATTGAGATTTTGTGAGCCTCCTTTGATTGATAATCATGAAGATAATATTCATATTCTATCTATAAAATATTTTTCTCTTGGATATTTAGAAGAATTGCAGTAAGATACTATTCTTGACAAGAGGATAAGGATTCAAGGAGAGGCAATGTGGAGTATCTTCTAGTGAGGCTTAAAGGTACTAACCAAAGTAAAGAAAGGTCGATTTAGATTGAGAAAGTGATGGAGATGTACCCTTACTTACTTGCTGAGTAAAAGCAAGCTTTTGGAGGTCCAAAATCTTCTAGTGGGGAGGAATGATTTAGAGGATAAAAAATGTGCTCAAAAGTCAAAGTGCTCAAAATTTCTCAAAACTAGTGCTAAATCCTAGTGTTCGTTTTCTTGATTCTGGCACCTTTTAAATCACCTCAATCTGATATCGTATATGAAAGTTATCACGTTCTAAAGTTTTTGGAAAACAACTAAAAGTTAACTTGCAAGGTTGATTGGGATGCTAAATGGGCAAGTCCATTTGATGATGTCATCAGCTAGCTATGCAAGGTACAATGTCAGATGGAAAAACATGGGAATGACTCATGACAGGGTTGTATAGCTGGGTTGGATGTTTTTGATTGGTTTTTGACTACTGGGTGGCCCAATCAGGAGGCACCACGTGGCCCTCTATTATTGGCCAAAAAAATTCATAAGAGGGATGGAGGGCCTCAGAGGGGTTCAACCCCTAGAGCTCCTGCAAAGAAATACCACACCTTACCACCATGCCATGTGATTGGTTCTTAAGCCATATGAGTCACCGATTTGATTTGAATTTCAATTGGTGTGACAATTTGGGGAGAGGGTTAGGGCATTTAGCGTTGGGATCAGGTTCTACATGAACCCACATATCCATAGGCAAGAGCTATGATAGAGGGGATGGTTGGATAGGCCTCAGCCCCCATTCCAACAAACTAGTGTAACCATCAGTGGCAGTCATGGTGAAGGGGGCAGGTGGATAGGTTCTAGCGCCCAGTTTTATTGGTGACATGTGAACACTACCTGGCACGTATCTGAAAGGGCGAGCGCGTATCTCAGCCTCTGGCCACATGGCCCATATAACCGACACCAATGCCAAATAAATCGACACTTAAGGCCTTATGAGTGCGGTTAAGTAGGTGACAAATTGCACCAATTGTGGTAGGAAACCCGCCAGTCCTAGCGAATTTGTTTCTTGATGGTCAACGAAAAGTTGGATTTTGTAGAATGGTTGCTTAGTTTTATCAATTTGTGGGATAGATAGTAGGGAATTAGAGAAAGACGCAGAAATTGGTCATTCTTCAGCCCTTTTGAGCCCAAGAAAAGCCTAGAAACTTTTTTTTTGGTGTTCTGGACACAATGGCAGTATCAATGTAAATTTTTTAGTGTCCTTGTCAAGATTCCCAGGGATTTCATCCATATTATATCACATTATAATTTAACCATTTCATATTAATATAACAACATAAGATAAAATAAGTTAACCATCATTACGACATTACCTTATGATGTAAATGGTTATTTCTCTAGTGTCCTTGTCAAGATTCTCAAGTATTTCATCCATATGATATCACATTATAATTTAACCACTTCGTATTACTATAAAAACATGAGATAAAATAAGTTATCTAAAAAAATAAAATAAAAATATTTAAACGAAAAAAATATTATTAACCAATCAAATAATACATTAAATCACAATCACAGTCAAACAAAACAGAAGGAATCGATGTAAGTTGAAGAAACTACATATACTAATAATCGTTGGGATTTAATAATCAAAATCGTCATAAACACTATCATTCAACTGTACTATAAATAGAAGAGAGAATTAGGAACCCGATCAATGAACTATATCACTCATTAGCTTTGCTCGTATTTAAAACATTAGTTACGAATAATAGAAATTTGTAATTAATGAGTATTAAATCATATTGTATTTTCTGTGAACCTTAAATCTAAATAAAAAAAATGTAGCAGTCTACCTAGGCGGTAGAATGGCCCGTTTTCCCGATACGACCGGAAAATCGTCCGGCTCCGGCCACCGGAAATGTCTCCGCCCTCCGCCACCGTGCCTAGCTTCGCCACCCTCCTTCTCCGCCACCCTCCCCTGACACTTCTAACATTCCCTGCCAGTCCCTGACAACGAAATCGGGAGCATTCAATTACCACGACCTGCAATAATAAAGCCTGCCACGAACGTCCAGCGAAGCTCATCTTTCAACCCGCAGAAAGAACTGGGCGCCGGGTGGTTTCCAAGCCACTGTCCCTCTCTTTTTTTTTCCTATTAATTTCCTTCTGTATAAGAAATTTTCTCGCAGAAGGTCCAGGCCCACTGTATTCGTAGATTTAGACGCTCGACCAATCTTGATTTTACTATCTGGTTCCTCTCCAGCCATTGCAAAGTAAAACATGGATCTCGCTTTCGAATCCCTGCAAGTCCTCTTACTATCTCTCTGCTGCCTGATTTTGGTACCCTCGGCCGCAGGATGGGCTTGCAGGGACACTTGCGGCAACCTACAGGTGAAATACCCCTTCGGAACAGGCCCCGGCTGTGGGGATCCGCGATTCCAGAACTCAGTAAGTTGCGTGAACCAGAAGCTGATGTTCACTACTCACTCAGGCTCTTATCCCATTTCATACATCGATTACAGCCAAACCACTATTTATTTAGCCGATCTACGGATGTCGTCCTATGCCAGCATGACCAGCAGCGGCAGCTTCGGCCTTGACTCCACTGCGCCTTTCAAGTTCAAGAACGACATTTTCGTCCTCCTCAACTGCTCTCTTTCCTCCTGCCTCTACAGTCCCACAAACTATATGTGTGACACTGGAAGCTCCCAAATCTGCACTGGTCTCTACAGCTGCCCTAGAGTGGTTGGCCTTGGTTTACAGCCATATTCACCAATTTCCTCCTGCTGTGTATATGCGCCCATCAATCTGGGCTCCGCCGATGAGATAAACCTGGCTAAGCTCGAATGCCAGTCCTACACCAACATTTACAGCTTCGGCGACGATGCCACAGATCCCACTCGCTGGAATTATTGAATTCTAGGTCTGTTCTTCAAACTCTATACAAACGCTCTTCACCGCTGTCCTGATAATCGTTGCTATTCTTCTAGTGTGCCCCTATTCATCCAGGAGCTACAAAATTGGGACATGGAAGCTCGTGCAGATTTCAATATCAATGAGGAGGGCGGGCCAAGGAAATCATGTTTTCTTCTTTTGTATCCAAGCATGTACAGTGCTCTTTGTCCGGTCATCCTTTGTTAAAGGGCCTCCAAAGTTGTGTTAAAGATGTTTCGGAAGCCATTTTGTTCTGTTCAAGTGAAAAAATGGATGGAAGAATACCACTCTTCATTTTCTACTAGTAGTTGCACTATTGTTGAATTTGATAGGTAGCATGACTGTCTCCGAGCTGAACTATTCTCAAACTTTGTTAATGTAATGGATTGAATAATCTTGTTCCACTTTGAAATGGTGGATCTTCAAATCCTTTTTAGCTGTTCTGCACAAAGACAATGTATAGTGTCAAATTGTAGTCCTTAAAGATGGCTTTGCAAAATGAAATTGCACCTTCTAGAAAATTCAATTCCAATTATTTTACCCTTTAGTTTTGGAAAATTCATTCTTTTGGATGTTTGTTTTTTACGTCTGTATTTAAAGGCATTTCATGACAGTAAAATTTCAGTTATTATTGATAGTAAAATGGACAGTGATATGTCCTCATATTCAGATGGAGAAGCATGCCCCCCTATCTTCACTTCACCTATCAGGGAAGGATAAAAAAAATATACAAATATTCTAGACATGGAAGCCCAACTAAAAATCAGAGGAATATCAATGATGTCAGTTATACATTCAAGGGGCGAGCTCGATTACTCACAAATGTTACCGATACATCATATAAATAACTATCACGCTCTTCAGCAATTTGTGTGTTAACAACAAAAATATATACGTTGTCTTTATTTTGAGATTGCTAGTTGTCAAATGGTGTTATAATCCTTCTAAGTGCCAGAAGAGATCATTACTTCATAACACTCATGTCAAGATCCAACAGAGTCTCAGCACTAAAAGTTGCACAGATTTTATGCCAAAGCGTGCCCCCATAAGCAGATTTTGTCAAAACTACCCAGGAAGAGATCGACGGCCAAGGTCCATTCTAGAAACAACTAAGTGTGCTTCGATAAGTGGTTTAATGGTTTCCAATGGTTCCCAAAAGTCGTACGCGGTTTTTCCAAGTCATACAAGGGTACAACACCAGGACCCACAACATCATCCATACTTTCAATGAGTCCCGAAAATGAAAGTTTGAAACTCAAATATGATTTTATGACAAAGGATCGGGATATGCTTCTTAATGAAGGTCTGTATTTTTACTTTAAGATTTATCATTATTTAACACAAACATATTTCTATATTTTTAATAAATAATTTTATAATGGTTTAAAAAATAACCTTGTAACTAAATCAAGCATGAGTTCTTAAACTAACTTAATTTTACATTTAGTCAGCTAGGTTGGGAAGGGAAGATAAAATCTGGAAAATGACATTTTTGATAGGTTCATAAGGGCATAGTCATTCATGAATGGCAATGTAAACAAAATATTCTCTCTAAAATCTGAAGATGAAATTGTAGTTTGATTCTAGCATTGGGAAGTTGCAGTGATCATTTTTCTCTTGAGTTTCAACATTTAAATTTATGTATTTTCCTCTCTTGGACAGTGTAAGATGTTGTTGGTGCTTTGGTTTAGTTTTTGATGAATTTACTTAATTGTACTCATTAAAATTATTCTTGAAGCCCTTAATGAAACACTCCACATCTAGGAATTTCATTTATATTTTCTCAGTCTTACATTATTCTTTCTACAGTGTTAAAGCACGGATTCTTAATTGCATATGCCAAAAATCTCTCTCTTCCATTTTCTGCTTTACACCTCCACCCTGCAATTCTCATAGCCTCTTTGGCCATTATGCTTTTGAAAGCTAGGGTTTTGGAACTAGAGCTTTGCTTGCAAGCGCTCATGGCATGTCCTTCCTTCCATTGGTTTCAAATTGTTTTTAATTAATCTGAGGATGTCTCGGGAACGAGTTCCCAACAACCAGGAATTGTCTCCTAAGAATGACAACATCTTTTGGCGTTGTTGTCGGGAAACGAAGACACCAAGTTATTTTCCCTCGGTATTAAGATATATTTCTTGATGGTGAAAAAAATATAGATATAAAATTGGTTTTTTATTATTCATCTGGTGACTCCACTAACAAAGGCTTCATTGACTTAAAATTTTGCTGACAAGAAAATGAGGAAGCAACATGAAAAGTTCAAGTATCATGCTATCGAGTTTTTTAAGGAAATTATATTTTTTATTATCAGCGTTGTGGTATACTTTTCCCTTCACATTAAAAATATTATTCCTGCTTTATATTCTTCGAACACTGTAAACACCAAAAAGTACATCCTTTATTGGAAAAATAAGACCTTTCTTCTTCTTGTATTATTGATCTTGACACAACTTTATCTCCTAAATGAGAGAGGAGAGATGATTGTTGCATTACAATTCCTAAAGATAATCAGTCACAGTCTAGGCATAAAGATGATGATTAATCATCTTTGGGAGATATAGCTTTGCCTCATAAACAATCCACTTCTTTTCAGCTTGGAGCCAAGGCAATCTTTAAACCCTTGGTGTTGCCTACAATTCTTCATCAGTATCCTTCAAAAAGCTTCAAATTTCTGCCAAGTTTCTCTAGAGAGAATGATGATGTTACAGTTGAACACCATGTCTTAGAATTTGAGTACTTTCTGGATAAATTTCAAATTATTTATGAATATGGGATTTTGAGGTTGTTTTTTCATACATTAAAGTGGGAAGCTCAGCAATGGTTCTAGTGTTTGGAGGAAAGTTCAATTAGTACATGGCAAGGTTTCCAGGATATCTTTCTTAGTTGTTGGGGTGAGCAGAAGTCATATGAAAAACACCTTTTGGAATTATATACTATCTAGAGGCAGAGTAGTGAACCAGTCACTAAGTTTAATAGGAGGTTCCAAAAAATATTTTAGCATTCCAAAAGAAATTTAACCTCCTAAAGTTGTTGCCATGGTGTATTATTTAGCAGCTCATCCTCTTGACTTGGCATTTTTTCTTAGGGAAGGGAAGCCTTGCACTATGGAGAAAATGTGTCTTTATGCACAAGAAATTGAGGATAATCTATGGGCTTGTGGGAAGCTTCCTTATCAAAATATTATGTAAATCTGGGAATAAATCAACAAAAGGAGTCAAAAGGAAAACCATATGATCTAAAATTTTCTTCCTCAGATTTTACAGGTTGTAAGTCAAATTCTCATGAGTTAAACAATTTGCCTTAGCAAAATAATATTACTTTTGTAGTCGATGATTTCTCATTTCCTGAATTAACGAATGGATCTAACATGGTGTTTCTTGAAGGAAATGTTGTGAAAATTGAAAGTGAATACTCACATTATACAGAGCACTTTGCTCACAGTAATGAAAAATTCATGGTTTCTAGCAAAAAAATGTCACATCAACAATTTTTCGAACCAGAACACATGGCACCATCTTCAATTTTTTATATTCAGATCAATTGTGGTTCCATGGAAATGTGTGAAAGATTGAACACAATTTTGTACTTGAATAAATCTGAAGCAAAAGTTCTTTCGTCTAATTATGCAAAGAAGTGAGTTGTTGTACAACCCCAAGTTTAGGAGTTAAAAAGTGAGTATAATTGCCTTGTTCAAGAAAATATGTTAGCAGATTGTTTAGGAGAAGGGGGCAGCTGAAACATTCTCTCATCAACTTTATGATCCAATAGCTGACTATATGGAAACATTCTTTGGTCAAAAACAAATATATTTTATGGGATATGTATCAAGTTTTTTATCTGAAAATATTTTGTGGTGCATGATAATTTTAATTTCTCAAGCTCAACAATATGGAGGCATAAGGTCCAATACACAAATATGGCGCCACTGGAAGGTGGATTTCCCTTGAAGGACTCTAGCCATGTGTATAATACAACCTCTACATAAATAAGCTCAACCAATGAGCATTTTATTTTGAAGCTGCAATATTTTTAGTTTAACATTTTCAGTTCAAGAATAAAGATCCTCCAAGATAGAGGTTTTAGGGAGTTCGAAATTTTTATATATTTTGGATTAGGATCTATTTCCATTTTGGTCTCCATTCCCAACTAAGGCCACTGATCTACAATTTCTCAACACTTTTCTATTAAAGCGCTGTCCCCAGCGAGAGCTAGATGTTGTAGCTTATTTTTGCCTCTTGGATTTGGACCATGAACAATAAGGTGTGATTTAGTATGGAAGATTCAATTCAGCATTCTGCTAATATATTTGATCTTTATGCTACAATGGAAGAGTTGCATGGCTATAGTTCACAGGAAATAAAGAAATTGTTGGAAGATTCTCATAATATGACAATGTGTTTGATTACTCAGAAAGTCTCTTTGATAAAGGCTGATATGGAGAGGGTATCTTGGCAGTTTCCTTTGTATCTTTTAGCTTGTATGTTTACATGGTGTTGAGTTACACCTCTAGTACTTGTTACGTTGTTCGACTTTTTCATATTCTCAATGATGTAGGCATCTATCTTTCTGTATTTGGGAACTGCATTGACATCTGAACTTCTCAAATGTCCTACATCATAGTCTTCCACTTATTTGTACCTTATGATAGCATTTATATTGCCTCAATATAATACATACTGCTTTTTTTCTCTGAAAAAAAAAACATTTCACACTTGAGAAGATATTGTTGGACAAGTTGAGACTTATGGAGCAGATTATTGATTTGGTTTTCTTTATGCTTGTGGTACTTGCACATTCAGAGCGGGATAGTTGCATTGGGACCTTCTTGATGCTTTACCATGCAACATTGGTTGCATGTACCCTTTATCTTTTAAGAGCTTGTGTTTCTCCTGAATCTGTAACTTTTGTCTAGTAGTGTGAAGCTTCATTAGAAGCACTCCATTCTCTTTATTTACAAAAGTGAGTTGCGGAACGACTTTTACAAAACAAGGAACTCTGCGAAAATGGTGGTGTTGGTCAAGGTATTGTTGGTGCAGGGCAATTGATAAGGAAAAATGTTGAGAATGTAGTTGCTCGTTTGGAAATTCAAGTTTGCATTTGATCTGAGTATTCATTTGGTTTCTTTTGTCTGGATTGATATGAAATACTTAAACGGATAGAGGAAAACTGGAACATGCTGTGCGAATTGCAGAAGTGTGACGTAGGCAGGTGTGAAGGGAATTGAAGACTTTGAAGCATGAGCATAAATGTGATAACATTGTCGATTCAATTGAATTATAATGGATGCGAATAAGAAGAGAATTGGGTCGCTGGGATGGCTGACAGAGTTGGGGGTGATGCCCATAGAAGGGGTGTATGTGTCTTCGTTGTTAGAAATGAGGGCTCAGCTCTACAAAACCCAAGAGCAATCCAAGCACAATAAGGATGTCACCCCTGATGTTGATTTGCACTGCACAAGGAAGAGGAATAATGCCCCTCACAATATCTTCTCCAATAAGAACTCTGGTGTTGAAGATCGAGCTCACAGGGATAAACTTCAACTAAAATCCAAGAATTGAGGACCAGTTAGCTATGCCACATTGGAGAATAAAGCAAAACTGTATGAAAAAATTGTGCATGGAGAACTTCCAAATGATGAATAAATGAGAAATACTGTGTGGATTTCCTTCGGAAGGGTACTTTAGAGAATGAGCTTGAAAGCTTGGAAGGGAACAATAAAACTAGAAACTGGACAATGACAGTAAAATGGACAGTGATATGTCCTCCTCATATTCATATGGAGAAGCATGTCCCCCTATCTTCACTTCACCTATCAAGGAAGGATAAAAAATATACAAATATTCTATACATGGAAGCCCAACTAAAAATCAGAGGAATATCATTGATGTAAGTTATCTATTCGAACAAGCGCACTCGGTTACTCACAAATGTTACCAATACATCATAATAAATAACTATCTCGCTCTTCTGCAATTCGTGCTTTAACAACATAAATATATATGTTGTCTTTATTTTGATATTTCTAGTTGTCAAACGATGTTATACTCGTTCTAAGTGCTAGAAGAGATCGTTACTTCATAACACTCATGTCAAGATCCAATGGAGTCCCGACACTGAAAGTTGCACAGAGTTTATGCCAAAGCGTGCTCCTGTAGGCAGATTTTGTCAAAACTACCAAGGAAGAGAGGAGAATTCAATAATTCCAGACGAGTGGGATCTGTGGCATCGTCGCCGAAGCTGTAAATGCTGGTGTAGGACTGGCATTCGAGCTTAGCCAGGTTTATCTCATCGGCGGAGCCCAGATTGATGGGCGCATATACACAGCAGGAGGAAATTGGCGAATATGGCTGTAAACCAAGGCCTACCACTCAAGGGCAGCTGTAGAGACCAGTGCAGATTTGGGAGCTTCCAGTGTCGCACATATAGTTTGTGGGACTGTAGAGGCAGGAGGAAAGAGAGTAGTTGAGGAGGATGAAAATGTCGTTCTTGAACTTGAAAGGCGCAGTGGAGTCAAGGCCGAAGCTGCCGCTGCTAGTCATGCTGGCACAGGACGACATCCATGGATCGGCTAAATAAATAGTGGTTTGGCTGTAATCGATGTATGAAATGGGATAAGAGCCTGAGTGAGTAGTGAACATCAGCTTCTGGTTCACGCAGCTTACTGAGTTCTGGAATCGCGGATCCCCACAGCCGGGGCCTGTTCCGAAGGGGTATTTCACCTGTAGGTTGCCGCAAGTGTCCCTGCAAGCCCATCTTGTGGCCGAGGGTACCAAAATCAGGTAGCAGAGAGACAATAAGAGGACTTGCAGGGATTCGAAAGCGAGATCCATTTTTTGCTTTGTAATGGCTGGAGAGGAACCAGATAGTAAAATCAAGATTGGTCGAGCATCTAAATCTAAGAATACAGTGGGCCTGGACCTTCTGCGAGAAAATTGCTTATACGAAAGGAAATTAATAGGAAAAAAAAAGAGAGGGACAGTGGCTTGGAAACCACCCGGCACCCAGTTCTTTCTGCGGGTTGAAAGATGAGCTTCACTGGATGTTCATGGCAGGCTTTATTATTGCAGGTCGTGGTAATCGAATGCTCCCGATTTCGCTGTCAGGGACTGGCAGGGAATGTCAGAAGTGTCAGGGGAGGGTGGCGGAGAAGGAGGGTGGGGAAGCTAGGCATGGTGGCGGAGGGCGGAGACATTTCCGGTGGCCGGAGCCGGACGATTTTCCGGTCGTATCCGGAAAACGGGCCATTCTACCGACTACTCCATTTTTTTATTTAGATTTAAGGTTCATAGAAAATACAATATGATTTAATACTCATTAATTACAAATTTCTATTATTCGTAACTAATGTTTTAAATACGAGCAAAGCTAATGAGTGATATAGTTCATTGATCGGGTCACAATCGCACCAAATAGATCACATATAGAAGGAATCAATTTTTTCAGGCGGGGAAGGTCCCCGCTGAAAGGTCACATGTTACAATCATATTACACAATACACAAATCAGCACAAGCTGATAAGGAGTCACATCGCAGCCATCAAATCAATCGGAATATTCCAACATTCACCGAATATTCCAATAACTATTCAACTATGTATTTTCTTCAACTTAGATTGATTCCTTCTATCAAATAGAAGGAATCAATGTAAGTTGAAGAAAATACATAGCTGAATAGTTATTGGGATTTAATAATTAAATGTATCATAAACACTATCATCCAACTGCACTACAAATAGAAGAGAGAATTAGGAAACCCAATAAATAAACCATATCACTCATTTGTTACAAATAATAGAAAGTTGTGATTAGAGAGTATTAAATCATTTTAGATTGTCTGGGCTTTATATCTAAGTTTTCGGGAGGGAATTAATAAAACACAAAAATGGAAGAATATATAGGGTTATTTACAAATCAATTCGTATTATTCACGAGCTAAATTACAAGTTATATAAATAGTAGTTATAAGATTCAATAGTATCTAAAACAAAAAATATTGCTAAGAAAAATTTATTAACAAATTCTAGTTACTAACCCGGGCATTTTTACAATTCAAATTAAATTGATAATAAAGAGATATTAACCATGTACAATAAATTAGGAGTTGTAATTTCAACTACACTATTGAAACGAGAAGCTTGTTTATATTTTTAATATTTTTATTTCTATGAAGTTTATCAAATTAATTCTAATTTATAACCAGTTTTATATGGTATTTAGTTTTTGTTACTTAATTTAAATATGGTTAAATTAAAGTAAAAATATTGAATTTAAGTTAGTATTAAGATTTAGAATCAGAGTAATTTAGGTTTTATTCATTGGTAAAGTGAGTTATTTTCTTAATTGTAATTATGTATTGTTTGCGGGTTCGAACGACTTGGGTTCGAACGACTTTGTTGTTAATTTGATTTTTTAAAATACGAATTCATCCAGCATAACCCCTTCTCATGATTAAGTTAAAAATTGATTTCATCAAAATGTTTATCCTAAAAATCTAATACTAAATTTATACCCTCTTTCATCTAAATACTTTATTATAGTGTTCTAAAATAACTTATACATATATTAGTAACTAAATATTTAATTATTTTATTAATTGTATTATTGCAAGATAAAAATATTGAGAAGATTATATAGAAGTAATATATATATATATATTAATTACTTCTATATAATCTTCTCAATATTTTTATCTTACAATAATACAACTAATCATAAATACTTGCATAGCATGTCTTTATTTATCACTAATCAAAATATACATTTTTAATACATTATGATGACATATTCACCTATAAAACTATCATAAATACTTGGGGTAGCATGTCTTTATTTATCTCTAATCAAAATATGCATTTTTAGTACATTATTTATTATATTTTAAATATTAATATTATATTTTTAATAGAGTGAAGATATAATATATTTTTGTCAAATATAATTAGTCTTTTTACAACAAATATTTAGTTGTTTTAATATTTAATAAAATTTTAAAGCTCTTTGAATTTAAAAATTTGAAAAAGGGTATATGAAGAATGTAATTTTTAAAAGCACATCTTAATTATTTGTAACCATAATAATATTTACTTTTCTATAATAAGAAATATTTTTAAAAGCACATCTTAATTATTTGTTTTATTATTTTTTGCTATATAAAAATCAAATTATCAACCTTCCAAAATTATAAAAATCAAGGGTATGATGTGACTATGAATGTAAGATGATCTTTGTTGGAAGCATTGAAGTGAGTTCTATGCATACAAAGATATCAAATGTATAGAGAGCTTGGAACTCACTCTAACTAGAGTTCGATAAATGGCATTCATTGCCCTGTTTTCTCCAATCCAAACAAAAATTTGGTCAGATTTATTAGTTGGTGCAATGCGGAGTCTATGTAAGATGACGTTTTCCAAAATTTATGATATATCATTTCTTCTCTAAACTTATTTCATGGTGACGAAATGAGCTTGAAATTTCCGTTTGCATGTGATATGGATTTCTCAGCGTGACAAATTGTCATATGAAGATTACCATTCAGACACACTTAGCTCCATCAACATTCGAATGAGAGCTTCTAGAATTAGCCAAGGATGTAATTGAGATTTTATATCACTAATTGTTACTGTGTAAAGACACTTCAATTAAAAATTGCCTAAATTTATACTATTATGACATGTCAGTGCCTAGAACTATCAGTGAAGACATGATGGAACCCGTGTACCCTGATTCATCAATCAATAAAATGACCAATAACATGTTCATTCTAATACCAATTAGATTGCAGAAAAATAAATTAAAATGTCGTCAAATAATACTAAATTTCTTTGTGCAAAGTTAAACTATGAAAATTTTGCAACCCTTTTTTTTATCAAAACCAAACTAATATGGGTTTAACATTTTTTTGGTCAAACCAAAACTAATATGGATTTGACTAAAAACTAAACACAATATCCTATTCATGCGATAGGCGAATTCAATTTTTTAAGGCGCTATCTACCAACACGACAAATTCGCCTGTACAACAGATTTCTTGTCGAAATCCAATATTTTTCTTTTCAAAAAATCAAGATGCTGGAGTGTTTGAATCATTTTTTTCATGGTGGAAATGGATTCAGCACCATCAAGAACCTCCCCGACACCCAAAATCTTGAATTTTAACAACTATAACCCAGATTGTCAAAAACTTCTACCAAAATTTATTATAATTTTGTGAAAATTTCTATTATTTTCTAAACTAATTTATGACCACTACTTTGTTTTTTATAAAAACCACACATTTTTATCAATAAAATCATTAACTATCTATACTAAAATTTGAAGTTGGTAGGGGTAAGGTCGATCATTTATCATTATATAACAAAAATTTGAAGTTGGTAAGGGTAAGGTCGATCATTTACGATTATACAACAAAAATGGATGTAAACATTCCTTGAGTAGTACAAACTGCTATTAATAGTGAAGTAAAAGAAATGGAAACATATCAAGGAACACCATTGCTTAAAGAAAAGGGGAGACAAATAACAATATTTCAATAACAAGTATCAACAAGTGGGGCTGCGCGGCAGCTAGTCCCAGTCCCTGTAAGGAATTTATAATTTGTAAGGAATTTATAATTTATAGCTCATATATATGTTCATGCTGCTTGCTCTATTGCTCTTTTGGAGCTCAGCGTTTGTAAAACACAGTACTTACGCATTTGCCTCCAGTAAGGGCCATATGGAGCAGAGCCGACGTCCAAATAATTATACAACAAGTAATTACCTGCAATTGATGGAGTTCTGCTGGCAAAAAGCAGATCACGAGTCTTCATAAACACCCTTGCCATATCATAAGAAGAGATGACTAAGACGAGCTTGGAGCCGAAGTAGAGCGAATGAGGGGCTCGAATTTCACGATTTTCTTGCATTATTTGTTAGCTTTACGATTTGCCTCTTTGTGTTTTCAACTTAAAATTGTTTGGCTTTATCTGTCCCTGCTGGTACTTTATGCAAGCCCTAGACTTCAACAGATGTTGCAGCATCACCTGAGTTGGCATCATAGGCTTGTGGATGACCTTTTCCAGTTGTGGCTGTAACGGATTGGTTTTTTAGTGAAATTTATATGCTTCTAAATTGGTTCTAAGGATACACGAGACAGAGAAACAAGCAGTGGCTTGCGAATGAAGAGAAAGATCCCCGTGTCTACAACTGAGGCAACACAAAACCATATAATGATCAGTCGGTGAAGCTTGTTGCTAAATATTGTGTTAGTGGTATATGCTTCTGAGCTGAGATTTGTCAGCTTGTGAAGGATTTCAAGGAGTCAATTTGGAACAGAAAAAGAGGGGCCTAAAGCTTCTTCAGAGATGTCTGCCAAACTAATGGGCAGTTGGTTGTACTGTAAGCCCTCGAAGTCCAAGAGGAGAGCAATGGAACGGCTGTAACAGCACCACCACCAGTGAAAGCGGTGGATGTGCCTTCATCTACATCCCATAGATCAAGCAGTTGCACCTGTGAAAAACTGATTGAAATGTTTGAATGATGATGCCATACAGCCATTAGTTGGCGGAGCAGAGTTGCCAGAGGCCATAAATCATGACCCACGGAAGAAACCTTCTGTCATGGCACTGAACTCTATAATTACCCCGTTGACATCTCCAATCAAAGAGAATGATTTGATTAATGCTGAATCTGATCATTCTGCCAATGGTAGTCTAAGCCCCACTGCAAATTTACCATTGTTGAGAGATGTTCCTTGGTTTGAAAGATAGGATCTTGATTAAAAAATTGAATCTTTGCTGTCTCAAATATGATTTCTCAAACCTTAAAGAAAATTGTCATAACCCTACCTAAACTACAGATTACTCACAAAAAAAAAACAAAAAAAAAATTATGTACCCTAACTACATAACTATGTATTAACTTCTCCATGATTGCTTGACTCGGTTAACAATAGATATGGATTATAAATGCACCGATTCGAACGTATCTCCCCTCTGACTATTAACTTGACCTTCGATTGTCCTTGATGATTTGAATGGTACCAAATCATTATATGCGGCAGTAGGTGGGGCACCTTGGTTGCGGCACCTGGCGTCTCGGAGATCCCTCCATCGATCTGCCGCGCTGAGCTTTGGTTCGGTAGCTGGGACTTTTAATTCTACAGTCCCGCCACCCTCTTCTCAAGATTCTCACAACAATCGGCGGTCCAGATTGCCACTCCAGATCTAACGGTGGAGGTGAGTCATGCTTTGGGCGGGGATACATAAGGTGTAATCGTTTCTGCTCCTGGTCATTTGTTTTGTTACTCTGGCTTCGCAGAGGTAGCTTATGCTCCGGTGGTTACCTTGGTGGGATGCCATCTCCGTGAAGATTCCTGATACATTTGGCTGGTTCTTACCATGGCGAGGTGGCATTACCATGAAGATTCCTGTTACAGTTTGCTGGTCCCTTGAAGGGTTTATAGTGACGGCCTGCGGGCGACGAAACCCTCACGGATCTTGCCCTACCTCCAGTCTCGATAGGTAACAGGTCTTCACTTTGTTTTCAGCATTGCTTTTGTTTATTCTTTTCACTGGATCCGATAGGAATGTATTTAACCCTCTTATTATTGTTTATGGTGCAGGGTAGCAGACCGACGAGGGCGCGGTTGCAAGAACTATTCCTGGTTACGGCCTTCAGACCTTGACCAGGTAAGCACGCTACCCTATAGGTTATAGTGGTTGTTTTTATTTTGAAGTCGAACTTATGATAATCTTTCTCTACCAGGGTTTATTCATTCCACTATGACCTGGCGCCATGGTCTAGTTCGGCAGCATTTCCCCTTTGTTCTCTGTTTGCGATTACAGGGGTTAAAAACCCAGGTTGTAGAATGAGTAGATGTCAGTAGGGTTTTGTTGGTTACCGTCTGAAGATAGCTCAGATCTGAGTCTGTAATTTACTTGTATATACGTTGTAATCTTGATGAAAGGACTTGGCATTAGGGTCGGTTGATGCCTCGGGTTTTATGATTGATCTCGTTATTGAACAGATTCTGCATGTTCTATAATCCGTATTATTTTCTTACTATTTTTTTTTAATATGCTTGCAAGCTGAAAGCGCATGGTGCCGCCTCCGATGGCCACCGAAGCTTCATATATTACACACTGTATTCATTTTAATTTCAATGAAATGACTTGAACGTCTGTTTTCGACTTTGTCATTCCTGTGCTTGCCTCTTATCGGATTATATAAGGCATAAGTTCGTGAGTTGATTGTATATTTGTTAATAAACGAATAAACCGATTGATGGATTTATGGTAACGACCCTGATAGGATTTATGTTGGTTTAGGAGGCCTGTTACGGTTCCGTAACGGCTCCATTGATGGCGATTCACTACTGCTCTTTACTAGCTGTAACTTAGCCGGTTAGTGTTTATTTTCGGTTCTTCAGTTTTCTTGCGGTTTAATAACTATATTGCCGACTGTATGGTATGACTATTGGGTATATCAACCCTTGTTTGATTGTATGCGAGCGCCACTCCACCTGGTGGTTCATGCCGCAGCATCGGCCATTCCAATGATTCCATTGTTAAGTTCTTTGATAGTTATTTTATGTTATCATTAAATAGTAGTACAGTATTTCTATTTATTATGACCTTTATAAAGTTAGGTTCTTGCGGGGTTGGTATCACTATGTTTGGAACACGCATTTTTTTACAGAACAGTCATGTATTTATTCTTTCGACTGATATGTTCAGGACAGACATGTATTCATGTTATTGACTGTTATATTTCCGCAACGAAACTCCAAATATATCTGCATTTATTTGGTTTCTTTTCAATGCTTGCAACAGTATTATGGACAATGTGAATTTGCTGCTCGTAGAGTTTCTATATTGAAAGTAAGGGTTACTTCAGATGCTATTAACTAGTTTATGCATTAATACATTTAAACTTGTTTCCATACTTGATACTGATGAATCAGATGTTATATTTATTCTAGCATTTGGTGATCGCTGTCCCTTTTATCACACAACTTAACTTTGTTCGGAAGTAATGTACAGGGTGTCTCTCGGTTCTCCCTTCCAGTTTCTTCCTATTACTAATATAAGACATATACATATGTATAACAGGGCGTAATCATTACCGGTAGTACATGCAATAATTCTTAGGTTCTGTATTACAGCCACAGAGTCCCACTCACAGCAACTACATTTCAGGTTCCTAAGTAAACAGGGTAATACTTAGTCTCTAATTAATGAAACTATAGATACTTACCTGTGTATCTTGCCTTGATCTTCTGCACTTCTACAGCACGTAGAAGATGTTTGTCTGCTTGATATCCTCCCAGCCACGAGACCAGTCTTATGAACTGGTTCTCTCCCCCAAGCTCTTCTTGCCGGCCACAGCCTCAGCAAGGTGACACACCAAAGTGTCTGTGCTATCTGGTCATCACCAGACGTAGAACTCTCTTACTTGCTCCAGTGCCTTTTCTTTCTTTTTTCCCTGTTTGTTCATTAACAACCCAGGTCCTCTCTTCTTTCCCTTTTTCCTATGGGAAAGAGGAAACAGTTAGGGTTTCTCCCTAATATGCTGGCAACTGTTTTTTCCTTTATCTTTAAGCAGGAAGAGTAAATAACTTTTCACACAAAGTTACTGTGTACACCCACATATCATGCAATTCACATTATACTATTTGCACAATTAATATTATCATCATTTTCAAGAAAGTAATAATTTTTGTTATTTCCATTCACCCATAAGGTAAATAACAATTTATTCATGTAAAATGTTTGGTCATTACATCTCCTCCCCCTGAGATTGGACACCGTCCCGGTGTCTCACAGATCCGAACAGATCGGGATAGGTCCTTTTCATCAACTCCTCATCTTCCCAAGTGGCCTCGTCAGGTCCAAAATGTCGCCATTGTACCTTAACTTGGGTAATAGCTCGTTTCCGCAGCTGCACTTCTCTCTAGTCGAGAATGTTCAGCGGTTCGACCAGAACCTCTCCTTCCGGTTCGACCTGCAACGCACAATTCCTTGAGTTAGTTTCCTTATATAAAATTTTTTTTACTGAATTTATCGTAACAATCCCCACCTGGATTTCTTGCCATCGGATCACATGCTTAGGGTCATACACATATTTCTTTAAGATAGAAACATGAAACACGTTATGGACTCGGATGTGACTTGGCAGGGCCATTTGGTAAGCTACTGGTCCGACCCTAGCTAAAATTTGAAAGGGTCCACAATATCGGGGTGCCAATTTAGCGCATCCACTCCACTATAAAGTACTTCTTTTAGCCTGTATTCGAATGTAAACGTGGTCCCCAACCTGAAACTCTTTGAACCTTCTCTTTTGATCAGCGTAATTCTTCTGTCTATCTTGGGCAGCTTTCAAATTAACACGTACTCTTTATACCATATCTTCCATTTCCTTTAGCATTTTAGGACCCAGACTCAATTTATCCTCTGGTCCTCCCCAACTAGCGGGTGTACGACACTTTCGACCATACAAAACTTCAAATGGACTCATTTGTGTGGAAGTATGGTAACCATTGTTGTATGCGAACTCTACAAGATGTAAGTAATCTTCCCATCTGGTGGGTTGTTGCATGACATAAGCCCTTAGCATATCTTCCACCATTTGATTCACTCGTTCCGTCTACCCATCTGTCTGTGGATGGTATGCAGTGCTGAAATTGAGTTGAGTTCCTAATTCTGCAAATAGTGTTTTCCAAAATGCTGAGGTGAATTTCACATCACGATCGGAAATTATTGTTTTCGGAAGTCCATGTAACTTGAATACATTTTGCATAAATATGTGAGCGATCTGCGCAGCTCTATAGGTAGATTGCACAGGTATAAAGTGTGCAGCCTTACTTAATTTATCCACTACCATGAAAATGGAGTCATTATTTCTTTTAGTTCTGGGTAATCCTGTAATAAAATCCATGGAGATGATTTCCCATTTCCATTCCGGAACTGGCAGTGGTTGTAGCAATCCTGCTGGATGCTGATGTTCTGCTTTAATCTGCTGACATTCTAAGCACCTTGACAGGTATTCAACAATGCTTTTCTTCGTTCTAGGCCAGAAATATTCTTTCCGGATTGCTGTTACCATCTTTTGGTAGCCCGGATGCCCTGCGTAATGGCTGATATGAAATTCATCCATAATCAAATTTCTAATTCTGTTTTGGTTAGGCACATATAGTCTTTTCTTGAAGTAAATCCTTCCAGCATCATCTAACTCATATTCTTGTTGGCTGTTCCCTTTAGCAGATTGCTGTATTTGTAACTTCAATTGCTGATATTCAGTATCTTGATCTGCAATTTCTTTTATCATTTCCATGAAGGGACTCTCCCATCCACTGAAGGAAACTTCATACAAATTGTGTATTTTCCGACTCAAGGCGTCTGCTACCTTATTTTCCTTTCCTTGCAAATGTTTTATCTCAAAATCGAAGCCACTCAGAAAGTCCACCCACCTCGCCTGCCTAGCGTTTAGGGTAGGTTGGCTGAAATAATTAGTCAAACTGTGATGGTCGGTGTGCAGCAAAAATTTCCAGCCCATGAGATAATGCCGCCACATCTTCAGGGCATGAATAATGGCAGCCAACTCTAAATCATAAGCAGAATATTTCTGCTCGTGTTCTTTCAGTTTTCGAGACTCGTAGGCAATTACTCTGCCTTCTTGCATCAAGACCCCTCCCAAACCTTCTTTGCTAGCATCTGTACATACTACATAATCCTTGCTGGGGTCTGCTATACTCAGAATAGGTGTTGTGGTGAGCAGGTGTTTCAGCTGCTCGAAGCTTTTCTGGCAATTTGGGGTCCAATGAAACAGTTTTCCTTTCTTCTGCAGGGAAGTAATGGGAAATGCTACCTTAGAGAAACCTTCCACGAATCTCCTGTAATATCCGGCTAACCCCATGAAAGATCGAACATCTGCTACATCCTTTGGAACCGACCATTCCATTATCGCTTTTATCTTTTCTGGATCTACTGCAATTCCATCCTTTGTGATTATGTGACCCAAATACTGAATTTCTACTTTGAAGAAGTCACACTTACTAAACTTAGCGTACAACTGATGTTCTCGAAGGGTCTGCAACACTATCCGAAGATGTTTGTGATGTTCTTCGATAGTGCGTGAGTAAATTAAGATGTCATCAATAAATATTAGCACGAACTGGTCCAGATAAGGATGGAAAATACCATTCATCAAGCACATGAAGGTTGCCGGGGCGTTGGTAAGCCCAAACGGCAAAACCACGAATTCATAATGCCCATATCTTGTTCTAAAAGCTATTTTTGCGATGTCCTCATCCTTAATTCTGATCTGGTGATAGCCTAATCGTAAATCGATCTTTGAAAACACGGTCGCGCCTTTTACTTGATCGAACAATTCGTCGATCCGAGGAAGAGGATACTTGTTTTTAACAATCAACTTATTCAATTGCCTGTAATCGATACACATCCGGAGGGTGCCATCTTTCTTCTTGACAAACAATACCGGTGCCCCCCATGGAGACACAATGGGACGGATGTAGTTCTTGTCCAATAATTCTTGCTACTGCATTTTCAATTCTGTCAACTCAGGTACACTCATTCGGTAGGGTGCTCGTGACACCGGTGCAGCCCCTGGTACCAACTCTATAGTGAAATCTATGTTTCTTCGCGGTGGTAGTCCCAGAATTTCTTCCGGAAACACATCTATAAATTCTTGTATTACAGGAATATTATTCAAAGATGCAGATTTATCTTTGGGGTCGGCGTAACCCACCTGAATGGCGTACACTTGACAACCTTTCCGTACACATTTCACCAGCTGATTTGTAGTTATTGGTTGAACCTGCACTGGTCGCTTGATACCTTGCATTTCCTTGCTGGTTCCTTGTTGATCTCTGTAATAAATAACTTTGGTTTTGCAATCAACTAAAGACCAGTGCTTCTCCAACCAGTCCATACCGATTAAAATGTCATAGGATCCCAACGGAAGTATGTTCAGGTCAGCGGTTATTGGCTGGTCTGCTATAGTAAATGAACAATCTTTGATCTTGGCGGTTACCCGCCGCTTAGCCCCAGTAGCTAATTGCACTAGCCATGGGCTTTTAAATTTAACAGATTGTAAATTACAATGTTCCACTACTTTCGGGTTCACATAACTTAACGTGGCCCTGGGATCAATCAAAACAGATATGGCAAGGTTTGAAATTTTACCTTCGAACTCGACCATGGTTGGTTGATATTCTGCTTGTCGATCCTCCAAAGCCGCATTGATTCTGGGTATGCTTCGACCCACTTCGCCAATAGTTGAAGCTTCATGAATTTGAGACAGTTGTTCAGTTCCCTTTCGTTGTGGACAATTTTTGATGTAGTGAGGTCCCCCACAACCCCAGCACTGTACAGGGGGTCTTGTTGTCCCCTCATTGTCCAATCTGATTTGCTGTTCATTGACCTTGGATTCGTTTGCGGATCTGAACTTAGATGTAGTTCTAGCTGTAAATCTGCTGTTGGTTCCTTTGCTTGCTCCTTTATTTCCATTATTGCGTATCCCTTTGTTATTTCCAACTGTCTTGAAATTCTTCTTCTCATTCCATTTTCTGCTAGCAGTTTCCCCTTTCTGTTTACTTTGCTGATAGCAAATTCTAGCTTTGCGAATTACTTCATCCATTGATTTTGGATTATCAAATTCAATCCTTTCCCGCATGTACGGGGGTAAACTACTAACAAATCACTGCACTTTCGCTTTTTCCTCTCTTATGTAAGGTACATAGCGAAGTAAGGAAGTAAAACGGGTGATGAATTCATCCATAGTCTGCTGTCCCAATCGCAGATCATGGAATTCTCTGGCTTTTTCATCATAAAAGCGTTCTGTTAGATATCTCTCTTTGAAGAACCTTTGGAAATTATCCCATGTTATGGTTTGCTCTGTAACCCCTTTTACGATCTTCACTTCTTCCCACCATAAGGTGGCCTTTCCTTGCAATTGGAAAATAGCTAATCGTGATTTAAGGTTATGATTGTACTCATAAAGCTGAAAATACTTATTCATGTTTATTAACCACGCTTCAGCGGCTTCTTCTTGCTCTCCGTCAAAATGCGGTGGCTTAATCTTGCGAAATTCCCCTTGAAGTTCTATCCTTTGTCTTTTCGAAGTTTGCTGTTCAAATACATTGTCAGAGCGTTCTTCCTGCTCCTCTGATCCTTCAGGAGGTATGTGATGGTTCTGCTCCTCCGACATCCTTTTCTGTTCCGCACTCGGATTCACTGGTAATTGATTTTGTCGATTGGACCAACTTTTTAAAATTCTTTCTTGTTCCATTGTTATTCGAGTGTTATCTTCTCGCAATCTAGCCATCTCGTTCTTCAGCTCTTGCACAGTTTCCAAAATCGCTTGATTTGTGACCCTGGCTTCCTCGCCAAGTTGTACCCACAATTCAGGGTTATTTCCTACATCGGTTGCGCCCTGTCCCATTACAGGTCGTCGCGGTGTATGCTCCGCTCTTCTCATATCTGTTATTCTCCGAATCTGGTCCTGTGTAAAAAAAAAACATTCACCAATAATAAAGAAAATGATTATTGTCAATTCATTTACACATGTTCATTCATCATTGTCTTACCCAGAGGTCACAGTACTGTATCTGGGCTCTGATACCATATGTCATGACCCTACCTAAGCTACACATTACTCACATATAAAAAACAAAATTTATGTACCCTAACTACATAACTATGTATTATCTTCTCCATGATTGCTTGACTCGGTTAACAATAGATATGGATTATAAATGCACTGATTCGAACGTATCTCCCCTCTGACTATTAACTTGACCTTCGATTGTCCTTGATGATTTGAATGGTACAAAATCATTATATGCGGCAGCAGGTGGGGCGCCTTGGTTGCGGCACCTGGCGTCTCGGAGATCCCTCCATCGATCTGCCGCGCTGAGCTTTGGTTCGGTAGCTGGGACTTTTAATTCTACAGTCCCGCCACCCTCTTCTCGGGATTCTCACAACAATCGGCGGTCTAGATTGCCACTCCAGATCTAACGGTGGAGGTGAGTGATGCTTTGGGCGGGGATACATAAGGTGTAATCGTTTCTGCTCCTGGTCATTTGTTTTGTTACTCTGGCTTCGCAGAGGTA
The DNA here is from genome assembly GCA_000404065.3 of Pinus taeda. Classification (NCBI taxonomy): domain Eukaryota; kingdom Viridiplantae; phylum Streptophyta; class Pinopsida; order Pinales; family Pinaceae; genus Pinus; species Pinus taeda. The sequence goes on along the minus strand of APFE031389812.1, from coordinate 7,843 downwards.
GCTTCTGCTCCGGTGGTTACCTTGGCGGGATGCCATCTCCGTGATGATTCCTGATACATTTGGCTGGTTCTTACCATGGCGAGGTGCCATTACCATCAAGATTACTGTTACAGTTTGCTGGTCCCTTGAAGGGTTTATAGTGACGGCCTGCGGGCGGCGAAACCCTCACGGATCTTGCCCTACCTCCAGTCTCGATAGGTAACAAGTCTTCACTTTGTTTTCAGCATTGCTTTTGTTTATTCTTTTCACTGGATCCGATAGGAATGTATTTAACCCTCTTATTATTGTTTATGGTGCAGGGTAGCAGACCAACGAGGGCGCGGTTGCAAGAACTATTCCTGGTTACGGCCTTCAGACCTTGACCAGGTAAGCACGCTACCCTATAGGTTATAGTGGTTGTTTTCATTTTGAAGTCGAACTTATGATAATCTTTCTCTACCAGGGTTTATTCATTCCACTATGACCTGGCGCCATGGTCTAGTTCGGCAGCATTTCCCCTTTGTTCTCTGTTTGCGATTACAAGGGTTAAAAACCCAGGTTGTAGAATGAGTAGATGTCAGTAGGGTTTTGTTGGTTACCGTCTGAAGATAGCTCAGATCTGAGTCTGTAATTTACTTGTATATACGTTGTAATCTTGATGAAAGGACTTGGCATTAGGGTCGGTTGATGCCTCAGGTTTTATGATTGATCTCGTTATTGAACAGATTCTGCATGTTCTATAATCCGTATTATTTTCTTACTATTTTTTTTTAATATGCTTGCAAGCTGAAAGCGCACGGTGCCGCCTCCGTTGGCCACCGAAGCTTCATATATTACACACTGTATTCATTTTAATTTCAATGAAATGACTTGAACGTCTGTTTTCGACTTTGTCATTCCTGTGCTTGCCTCTTATCGGATTATATAAGGCATAAGTTCGTGAGTTGATTGTATATTTGTTAATAAACGAATAAACCGATTGACAGATTTATGGTAACGACCCTGATAGGATTTAGGTTGGTTTAGGAGGCCTATTACGGTTCCGTAATGGCTCCATTGATGGTGATTCACTACTGCTCTTTACTAGCTGTAACTTAGCCGGTTAGTGTTTATTTTCGGTTCTTCAGTTTTCTTGCGGTTTAATAACTATATTGCCGACTGTATGGTATGACTATTGGGTATATCAACCCTTGTTTGATTGTATGCGAGCGCCACTCCACCTGGTGGTTCATGCCGCAGCATCGGCCATTCCAATGATTCCATTGTTAAGTTCTTTGATAGTTATTTTATGTTATCATTAAATAGTAGTACAGTATTTCTATTTATTATGACCTTTATAAAGTTAGGTTCTTGCGGGATTGGTATCACTATGTCTGGAACCCGCATTTTTTTAGAGAACAGTCATGTATTTATTCTTTCGACTGATATGTTCAAGACAGACATGTATTCATGTTATTGACTGTTATATTTCCGCAATGAAACTCCAAATATATCTGCATTTATTTGGTTTCTTTTCAATGCTTGCAACAGTATTATGGACAATGTGAATTTGCTGCTCGTAGAGTTTCTATATTGAAAGTAAGGGTTACTTCAGATGCTGTTAACTAGTTTATGCATTAATACATTTAAACTTGTTTCCATACTTGATACTGATGAATCAGATGTTATATTTATTCTAGCATTTGGTGATCGCCGTCCCTTTTATCACACAACTTAACTTTGTTCGGAAGTAATGTACAGGGTGTCTCTCGGTTCTCCCTTCCAGTTTCTTCCTATTACTAATATAAGACATATACATATGTATAACAGGGCGTAATCATTACCGGTAGTACATGCAGTAATTCTTAGGTTCTGTATTACAGCCACAGAGTCCCACTCACAGCAACTACATTTCAGGTTCCTAATTAAACAGGGTAATACTTAGTCTCTAATTAATGAAACTATAGATACTTACCTGTGTATCTTGCCTTGATCTTCTGCACTTCTACAGCACGTAGAAGATGTTTGTCTGCTTGATATCCTCCCAGCCACGAGACCAGTCTTATGAACTGGTTCTCTCCCCCAAGCTCTTCTTGCCGGCCACAGCCTCAGCAAGGTGACACACCAAAGTGTCTGTGCTATCTGGTCATCACCAGACGTAGAACTCTCTTACTTGCTCCAGTGCCTTTTCTTTCTTTTTTCCCTGTTTGTTCATTAACAACCCAGGTCCTCTCTTCTTTCCCTTTTTCCTATGGGAAAGAGGAAACAGTTAGGGTTTCTCCCTAATATGCTGGCAACTGTTTTTTCCTTTATCTTTAAGCAAGAAGAGTAAATAACTTTTCACACAAAGTTACTGTGTACACCCACATATCATGCAATTCACATTATACTATTTGCACAATTAATATTATCATCATTTTCAATAAAGTAATAATTTTTGTTATTTCCATTCACCCATAAGGTAAATAACAATTTATTCATGTAAAATGTTTGGTCATTACATCTCCTCCCCCTGAGATTGGACACCGTCCCGGTGTCTCACAGATCCGAACAGATCGGGATAGGTCCTTTTCATCAACTCCTCATCTTCCCAAGTGGCCTCGTCAGGTCCAAAATGTCGCCATTGTACCTTAACTTGGGTAATAGCTCGTTTTCGCAGCTGCACTTCTCTCTGGTCGAGAATGTTTAGCAGTTCGACCAGAACCTCTCCTTCCGGTTCGACCTGCAATGCACAATTCCTTGAGTTAGTTTCCTTTTTATATAAATTTTTTTTTACTGAATTTATCGTAACAATCCCCACCTGGATTTCTTGCCATCGGATCACATGCTTAGGGTCATACACATATTTCTTTAGGACAGAAACATGAAACACGTTATGGACTCGGATGTGACTTGGCAGGGCCAGTTGGTAAGCTACTGGTCCGACCCTAGCTAAGATTTGAAAGGGTCCACAATATCGGGGTGCCAATTTAGTGCATCCACTCCACTGTAAAGTACTTCTTTTAGCCTGTATTCGAATGTAAACGTGGTCCCCAACCTGAAACTCTTTGAACCTTCTCTTTTGATCAGCGTAATTCTTCTGTCTATCTTGGGCAGCTTTCAAATTAACACGTACTCTTTTTACCATATCTTCCATTTCCTTTAGCATTTCAGGACCCAGACTCAATTTATCCTCTGGTCCTCCCCAACTAGCGGGTGTACAACACTTTCGACCATACAAAACTTCAAATGGACTCATTTGTGTGGAAGTATGGTAACCATTGTTGTATGCGAACTCTACAAGATGTAAGTAATCTTCCCATCTGGTGGGTTGTTGCATGACATAAGCCCTTAGCATATCTTCCACCATTTGATTCACTCGTTCCATCTGCCCATCTGTCTGTGGATGGTATGCAGTGCTGAAATTGAGTTGAGTTCCTAATTCTACAAATAGTGTTTTCCAAAATGCTGAGGTGAATTTCACATCACGATCGGAAATTATTGTTTTCGGAAGTCCATGTAACTTGAATACATTCTGCATAAATATGTGAGCGATCTGTGCAGCTCTATAGGTAGATTGCACAGGTATAAAGTGTGCAGCCTTACTTAATTTATCCACTACCACGAAAATGGAGTCATTATTTCTTTTAGTTCTGGGTAATCCTATAATAAAATCCATGGAGATGATTTCCCATTTCCATTCCGGAACTAGCAGTGGTTGTAGCAATCCTGCTGGATGCTGATGTTCTGCTTTAATCTGCTGACATTCTAAGCACCTTGACAGGTATT